>JAXCGZ010002120.1:25000-101883 GCA_037179515.1 Halocaridina rubra
TGCGTATTTCTGGCACTAGTTTCGTGGCATGTCTTTGAACTTTTTCCAGCTAAACTACGTGCTTTTTCATGTATGGATTCCGAAAGGGGAATTCATTCTCAAGCTTTGGCCTTACATAGGTTACAAGCATATTTCTGAACATTTCCTGGTACATGTGCCTGAAGGCTACCCTTACATTTGATAAGAAAGCATATGCTGCCCTTACTATGCCATTTATATGCATTTCTGGAGACAAATTTGCCAATATGTTTACTTCTAGATCTCTCTCATTCTCTGTCTCTTGGAATTTTGCTCCTGCTATTGAGTATTCAAGTTTGGGCCTTCTCGCACTTGTGCCCATTATCATTACCTTACATTTAGAAACATTCAGTTTCATTAGCCACTTTTCTGGCCACTAATGCAGACTATTTAGGTCTTCTTGAAGTTTTCTACCATTGTTGTCGTCTCTTAATTTCTTTACAATCTTTGCATAATTTGCAAATATATTCATGAATGAGTTTACAGAATCCGATAGGTCATTTACATGTAAGAAAAGTGTCCCTAAAACTGAACCCAATGTAACTCCACTACTAACCTTTATACATTCAGACGCTTAATGTATTTTTCTAACCCTCTGTTACCTTCTCTCTAAGCAACATTTTATCCATTCAAAGACATTTCCACCTAGTTTCGCTATTGCTTGCAGCTTTTTAAAAAGTCTCCTGTGTGGTACCATATCAAATGCCTTCTGGAAGTCTAGGAATATGTAATCTGCCCAGCCATCTCTTTCCTGTAAAATTCGGCTTACCTCATCATAAAATTCAAATAAGTTTGTTACTGTTAATCTACTTACTCTGAAGTCATGTTGTCTCACTGACAAAAAATTGAAGGATTCCAAGAGAAGAGAGATGTGTTTTCTAAGTACTTTCTCCATAATTTTGCAAACTATGCTTATCAAGGAAACAGGTCTGTAGTTTAGACTTTAGGGTGATATCCTTCCTACCCTTCAGGAAGAAAGGTACCAAGTTAGCTTGTGCTTACCTAATTGTGATTACCTAATTGTGTTTACGGGAAAGAGCCCAAAGCTCGTATCTTCCCGTCTCCTGATCGCTTCCATTTTATACTTAGTCATACTTATCATACCTGTCCTTAAAACTATGGATTGAGATAGCATTAACTACCTCCTCGCTTAGCCAATTCCAATTATCAACTACTCTTACACTGAAAAAGTATTTTCTTATATCCTGCAAAGAAGTTTTCTTACGAAGCTTCAAACTATGACCTCTAGTTCTAGAGCCCGCCATATCAAAATATCGATCCCTATCCACTCTATCATAACCATGAAGGAATTTAAAGACTGTCACCATATCCCCCCTCACTCTTCTAGCTTCGAGTGATGGTAAGTCTAATTCCCTCAGCCTCTCATCATAACTGAGATTGCGTATTTCTGGCACCAGTTTCGTGGCATGTCTTTGAACTTTTTCAAGCTTAGCTATGTGCTTTTTCAAGTGCGGATTCCAAAAGGGGGCTGCATATTCCAGTTTTGGCCTCACATAGGTTACATAAATATTTCTGAACATTTCCTTGTCCATGTGCCTGAAGGCTACCCTTACATTTGATAAGAATGCATATGCTGCCCTTACTATGGCATTTATATGTATTTCTGGAGACAAATCTGCCAGTATGTTTACTCCTAGATCTCTCTCATTTTCTGTCTCTTGAAGTTGTACTCCAGCCACCGAGTAGTCAAGCTTGGGCCTTCTTGCACTTGTACGCATTCTCATTACCTTACATTTTGAAGTATTGAATTTCATTAGCCACTTTTCTGACTACTCATGCAGAGTATTTAGATCCTCCTGAAGTTCTCTACCATTGTTCTCGTTTTTTACTTTCTTCACAATCTTTGCATCATCTGCAAACATATTCATGAATGAATTTACAGACTCTGGTAGGTCATTTACATATACAAGGAACAAAAGTGGCCCTAAAACTGAACCCTGTGGAACTCCACTACTAACTCTTCTCCATTCAGACACTGAGTGTCTTACTCTAACCCTCTGTTCCCTTCCTTCTAAGTAAGTTTTTATCCATTCCAAAACATTTCCACCTATTCTAGCCATTGATTGCAGCTTCCTAATAAGTCTCCCATGTGGAACAGTGTCAAACGCTTTCTGGAAGTCTAGGAATATGCAATCTGCCCAGCCCTCTCTTTCCTGTAAGCTTTGGCTTACCTCATCATAAAATTCTAATAAGTTTGTTACTGTTGATCTACCTTCTCTGAAGCCATGTTGCCTCACTGACAAAAAGTTGAAGGATTCCAAGTGAAGAGAGATATGTTTCCTTAGTAGTTTCTCCATAACTTTGCAAACCATGCTGGTCAAGGAAACTGGTCTATAGTTCAGAGCCGTATCCCTCCTTCCCTTTTTGAAGATAGGTATCACATTTGCTTGTTTCCAGCATCTTGGAATCTCCCCTGACTCCAGTGACTTTTTAAATATGATACTTAGTGCCACTGATATTGAGTTTGTGCATTTTTTAAGCACATGAGGGGATATGTCATCAGGACCTGAAGCTTTATGAACATCTAAATCCATCAGCGCTTTGCATACCTCTGTGGCTGTAAGGTTGATGTTCTCTAATACCGGCCCTTGAGCTTCTATCACTGCAATCTGAGGGGGTGGGGTATTTTCTACTGTAAATACTGACTGAAACTCCTTGTTCAATTCTTTGCAGATCTCTTCATTCGTCTCAGTGATGCTTCCATCCGCTCTCTTTAGCCTTAAAACCTGTTCTTTTACCTTCAGTTTTCCTCTGATAAAGCTGTGGAAAAGCTTGGGATTTTCTTTAGCCTTCCTGGTGATGTCCCTCTCATAGTCTCTCTCTGCCTCTCTCCTTTTGTATGTATGTATGAATGCATGTGCGTGCGCACACACACTGCTTTTTGCAGTTATTGACTGGAGAACCTTATTTTACAACAAATCTGTACAAGAAATGTATGACATCTTTTGTGAGATATATGGAAAGATAGTAGATTGCTGCATACGTCTCACCAAAGTAGGTGTAATTCATGCCATAGAGAAATGGTTCGATAATGAGTGTAAAAGAGCTAAGAAGTGGAGAGACAAATGCTGGAAAAGGTATAGGAGGAGAAAAAACATAAATGCCTGGCAAACCTACAAAAGAGCAAGAAATGACTACCTAAGTAAAAGAAGAGAGGCATAGAGAGACTATGAGAGGGACATCACCAGGAAGGCTAAAGAAAATCCCAAGCTTTTCCACAGCTTTATCAGAGGAAAACTGAAGGTAAAAGAACAGGTTTTAAGGCTTAAGAGAGAGGATGGAAGCATCACTGAGACGGATGAAGAGATCTGCAAAGAATTGAACAAGGAGTTTCAGTCAGTATTTACAGTAGAAAATACCCCACCCCCTCAGATTACAGAGATACAAGCTCAAGGGTCGGTATTAGAGAACATTAACCTTACAGCCACAGAGGTATGCAAGGCACTGATGGAGTTAGATCTTCATAAAGCTACATGTCCTGATGACATATCCCCTCATGTGCTTAAAAAATGCGCAAACTCAATATCAGTGGCACTAAGTATCATATTTAAAAAGTCACTGGAGTCAGGGGAGATTCCAAGATGCTGGAAACAAGCAAACGTGATACCTATCTTCAAAAAGGGAAGGAGGGACACGGCTCTGAACTATAGACCAGTTTCTTTAACCAGCATAGTTTGCAAAGTTATGGAGAAACTACTAAAGAAACATATCTCTCTTCACTTGGAATCCTTCAATTTTTTGTCAGTGAGGTAACATGGCTTCAGAGAAGGTAGATCAACAGTGACAAACTTATTAGAATTTTATGATGAGGTAAGCCGAATCTTACAGGAAAGAGAGGGATGGGCAGATTGCATATTCCTAGATTTCCAGAAAGCGTTTGACACTGTTCCACATGGGAGACTTATTAGGAAGCTGCAAACATGGCTAGAATAGGTGGAAATGTTTTGGAATGGATAAAAACTTACTTAGAAGGAAGAGAACAGAGGGTTAGAGTAAGACACTCAGTGTCTGAATGGAGAAGAGTTAGTAGTGGTGTTCTACAGGGTTCAGTTTTAGGACCACTTTTGTTCCTTGTATATGTAAATGACCTACCAGAGTCTGTAAATTCATTCATGAATATGTTTGCAGATGATGCAAAGATTGTGAAGAAAGTAAGAAATGAGAACAATGGTAGGGAAGTTCAGGAAGATCTAAATAGTCTGCATGAGTGGTCAGAAAAGTGGCTAATGAAATTCAATACTTCAAAATGTAAGGTAATGAGAATGGGTACAAGTGCAAGAAGGCCCAAGCTTGACTACTCGGTGGCTGGAGTACAGCTTCAAGAGACAGAAAATGAGAGAGATCTAGGAGTAAACATACTGGCAGATTTGTCTCCAGAAATACATATAAATGGCATAGTAAGGGCAGCATATGCATTCTTATAAAATGTAAGGGTAGCCTTCAGGCACATGGACAAGGAAATGTTCAGAAATATTTATGTAACCTATGTGAGGCCAAAACTCGAATATGCAGCCCCCTTTTGGAATCCGCACTTGAAAATGCACATAGCTAACCTTGAAAAAGTTCAAAGACATGCCACGAAACTGGTGCCAGAAATACGCAATCTCAGTTATGATGAGAGGCTGAGGAAATTATACTTACCATCACCCGAAGCTAGAAAATTGAGGGGGATATGGTGACAGTCTTTAAATTTCTTCATGGTTATGATAGAGTGGATAGGGATCGATATTTTGATATGGCGGGCTCTCGAACTAGAGGTCATAGTTTGAAGCTTCGTAAGAAAACTTCTTTGCAGGATGTAAGGAAATACTTTTTCAGTGTAATAGTAGTTGATAATTGGAATTGGCTAAGCGAGGTGGTAGTTAATGCTATCTCAATCAATAGTTTTAAGGACAGGTATGATAAGTATCAAAATGGAACCGATCAGGAGACAGGAAGATACGAGCTTTGGGCTCTTTCCCGTAAGCACAATTAGGTAATTACATACATACATACATACATACATACATACATAAATAAATAAATGTATATATATATATATATATATATATATATATATATATATATATTATATATATATATATATATATATATATATATATATATATATATATATATATATATATATATATATATATATATATATATATTATATATATTGATGCTTGCTGAATGTTGAGGAAGATAGAGAGGCAGCTATAGTGGCAGTGGAGGGTGTTCAAGTACCAGTAATGAGAGATGAAAATGAGAGAGAGATTACAAGAGGAGGTGAAAAGGGCATTGTATGAAGCGAAAGCAGGTAAAGCACCTGGAATAGATGGTGTGAGAGCAGAAATGTTGAAAGAAGGTGGCGTGACTGCACTGGAATGGTTTGTGAGAGTGGTTAATATATGCTTTATGTTGTCAATGGAGCCAGTGGAATGGGTGATTGCTTGTATAGTGCCCCTATACAAAGGTAAGGGAGATGTGTATGAATGTAGTAATTTTAGGGGTATAAGTTTGTTGAGTGTGGTAGGAAAATGTAAGGTAGGATACTGATTAATAAAACTAGGAATAAGACAGAAAATGTGATGGCAGAAGTGCACAGTGGTTTTAGCAGAGGTAAAGGTTGTATTGACCAGATTTTTATAGTTAGGCAGTTATGTGAGAAATATTTAGGAAAGGGAAAGGATGTGTATTTTGCATTTTTGATCTTGAGAAAGCCTATGATAGAGTTGATAGAAAGGCAATGTGGGATGTTTTGAGGTTATATGAAATTGATGGTAAACTGTTGCATGCAGTGAAGAGTTTGTATGAGATCAGTACATCTTGTATTAGGGTAGGGAATGGAGTGAGTGAGTGGTTTCCAGTGAGTGTGGGACTGAGACAGGGATGTGTGATGTCACCATGGCTGTTCAATTTGTCTACTGATGAAGTCGTAAGAGAGGTGAATGAGCGAGTGCGTGGTCGAGGTTTGAGAATGGTAGATGGGGATGATAATGAGTGGGAGCTGAATCAGTTGCTGTTTGCAGATGATACTGTGGTGGTGGCAGATTCAGAGGAGAAGCTGTGTCAGTTAGTGTCAGAATATGGAATGGTGTGTGAGAGAAGGAAGTTGCGAGTGAATGTGGGAAAGAGTAAGGTTATGAGGTGTACAAGATATGAGGATGGTGCTGGATTGAATGTTATGTTGAATGGAGAGACACTTGAGGAAGTTGATCAGTTTAAGTATTTGGGCTCGGTCATAGATGCAGATGGTGAAGTGGAAGCAGATGTGTGTCACAGAGTGAATGAAGGATGTAAAGTGTTGGGTGCATTCAAAGGAGTGAAGAGGAATAGAGGGTTGGAAATGAATGTTAAGGAAGTTTTGTATGAGAAAGTGGTTGTGCCAACTGTGATGCATGGATCAGAGTCATGGAGTATGAAAGTAAGTGAGACGGAAACTAAATGTGTTTGAGATGAAATGCCTGAGGAGTATGATTGGTGTATCTCAGTTGGATAGGGTTAGGAATGAAGTGGTGAGAGCAAGAACGGGTGTGAGGAGATAATTTGCAGACAGAGTAGATATGAATGTTCTGAGATGGTTTGGCCATGTGGAAAGGATGGACAATGAAAGACTGCTGAAAAAGGTGATGAATGCGAGAGTTGATGGGAGAAATGCTAGAGGGAGACCTAGGTTTGGGTGGATGGATGGAGTAAGGAGAGCCCTGAATGATAGGAGGATGGATGTGAGGGAAGCAAGTGAGCGTGCTAGGAATAGGAATGAGTGGCGAGCGATTGTGACACAGCTCTGATGGGCATCTGTTGTTACCACGGGGCTGCATCTTACAGAGGTAGCCCTGTGGTAGGGGCAGTAGGGGAGTTGGCAGTTATGATGTGACACAGGTTGTGGAAGAGCCGGAAGGATGGGCTGTGGCACTCCAGCAGTGCCATCTGAACGATCGCTAGCTCCCTCGTCATTGCCCATAGAGCAAAGTAATCCCCTTATTGTTTACTTTTTTATGTCGGCTACCCCTAATTGGGGGAGACAGCCAATGTAGATAGATAGATAGATAATATATATATATATATATATATATATATATATATATATATATATATATATATATATATATATATATATATATATATATATATATATATATATATATATAATATAAATGAATAATTTTTACCCCAACAGGGACTTCAACCTAGGACATATAATTACTATGCCAAGGAGCTACCAACTACACCACAGAAGGTCTAAAAGAGAAACACTCCTTACAGCTTTTATCTGCTATACTAGGGATAAACGCATTCTATCTGACTGCCACTCTGTTTATATTACAGTTTCCCCCAACCTCACTCGTGGCTTCATTTTCGCATTTAATTCAACTTCCAATCTCATTCTGGACCAACAATTATCAAATAAGAACAATATCATACGAGAAAACATGAATAATTTTTACCCCAAACGGAACTTGAACCTAGGACATATAATTATTATGCCAAGATGCTCCCAACTATACAACAGAATGTCTAAAATTGAAACACACCTTACAGCTTTTATCTGCTATACTAGGGATGAACGCATTCTATCTGAATGCCACTCTGTTCATATTACAGTTTCCCCCAACCTCAGTCTTGGCTTCGTTTTTGCATTTAATTCAACTCCTAATCTCATTCAGGACCAACAATAATCAAATAAGCACATTATCATATGTGAAAACATGAATAATTTTTACCCAGGACATATGACTACTATGCCAAGGCACTACCAACTACACCACAGATGGTGCTTATTTAATTGTTGTTGGTCCCGAATGAGATTGGGGGATGAATAAATGCGAAAATAAAGCCACGGGTGAAGTTGAGGGAAACTGTAATATGAACAGAGTGGCATTCAGGTAGAATGCATTCATCTCTAGCATAGCAGATACAAGCTGTAAGGTGTGTTTCCCTTTCAGACCTTCTGTGGTGTAGTTGGTAGCACCCTGGCATTGTAATTATATGTCCTAGGTTCAAGTCCCATTCGTGGTAAAAATTATTCAGGCTTTCACATATGATAATGTGCTTATTTGATTACTGTATATATATATATATATATATATATATATATATATATATATATATATATATATATATATATATATATATATATATATATATATATAGTTGGTAGTGCCTTGACTTAGTAATTATAAGTCCTAGGTTCAAGTCCCGGTCAGGGTGAAAAATTATTCATGTTTTCACATATGTAATGTGCATATTTGGTTATTGCATAGCCCGAATGAGATTGAGAAATGAGTTAAATGCAAAAATGAAGCCACGAGTGAGGTTGGGGAATCTGTAATATGAACATAGTGGCAGTCATATAGAATACGTTCATTCCTAAGTATAGTTGATATAAGCTATAAGGTTGGATTCCTTTTAAACCTTCTGTGGTGTAGTTGGTAGCGCCTTGACTTAGTAATTATAAGTCCTAGGTTCAAGTCCCGGTTGGGGTAAAAAATGATTCATGTTTTCACATATGTAATGTGCTTATTTGGTTATTGCATAGCCCGAATAAGATTGGGAATTGAATCAAATGCAAAAATGAAGCCACAAGTGAGGTTGGGGAATCTGAAATATGAACATGGGAGCAGAGTTCAGGTGTCCGTCCACAGGGTTACAGTGGTAAATAAGCAAAAGCAGTATGAATGGAGGAGGTTTTCTCTCCACAACATGAGAGCGGAGTTAAGGTGTTCCTCCGCAATACTACAGTGGTAAGAACAAAGGAGGTTTTCCCTCCACAACGTGGGAACCGGAGTTGAGATATCCCTCCGGAGTGCTACAGTGGGGCTACAGGGTAGAGCTACAGTGGTAAGACCTACAGTGGTAACTAAGCTACAGTGGTAAAATGGAGGAGGTTTTCCCTCTGCAAAGTGGGAAGTGGAGTTGAGGTATCCCTCTGCACTGCTACAGTGGTAAGTTAACTACAGTGGTATGAACGGAGGAGGTTGTCCCTCCGCAATGTGGGGAGCAGAGTTGAGGCATCCCTACGCAGTGTTACAGTGGTAAGTATGGAAGAAGTTTTCCTTCTATAACGTGGGAAGCGGGGTGGAGGTATCCCTCTGGAATGCTGCAGTGGTAAGTTAGCTACAGTCCATCTGCCATGCTACAGTGGTAAGTTAGCTACAGTGGTATGAACAGAGGAGGTTTTCCCTCCGCAACGTGGGAAGCGAAGTTGAGGTATCCCTCCGCAGTGCAGGGCCTGTTGACTAACCAAAGCGGAGTTGAAATTACCCTTCCGCAATTGTATAAACGGAGTTAAGGTTATCCATCAGCAGCATCAGCTTAGTCCGACTGAGGAAAGACGCAGATCGCTTTCCCGAATAAGAAATGGAGGCAAACAATAAGGATAGGGAATTGAATATAGGAAAGGGAAGCCCTAGGATGCGGATGACAACTGAAGGTGAGAAGCAAGATGCCAAGATAATTACAAGAACAGATATAGAGACATACGTGAATGAACAGTATGGAGAACTGACAGGCGAGAGACAGGAGCCGATGAAGAAACTACCGACAGCAACAGAGGAAGCCCTGATGATCAGTGTCTTGGAGTCCGTTAAGGAATCCATCAGAGGCATAGCTGAACAGATAATGCAGGAGCAGTGGAACAATGATGAATGGCTGCTAAGGAAGGAGCAGGTGCACGGAATACAACTGGTGGGAGAAGGCCCAAGGAGAACAAGGAGTGATACGAGCACGAGCAAAAGGGGAAAGGCAGACGGCAAAGGGAACCACGAGGGCGAGGATCAAGAAGACAAGAAAGAGCGAGAGAGGGAGAAGCAACAAACAGATGCAGAAGCCAGAAGAAACGCAATTCTGGCCCACTCTTGGCTAGTGGAACCCACAGGAGCTGCCCAATTGCAAGCAGGTCCAGTGATGAACAGACAAGGGAATGCTCTTCAGCTCGACAGACTGCAGGTGCAGTTGATGGAAGTGTGGGAAGGACTGATACGGGAGGCAAAGAATGATCGCGACAATGAAATCAGACTGATCAAGGATGCCAGGGGTCGATTACCTGTAAAAATGTCATGTGAGTTCGGAGTGATGTCCCAAATGAAAGAGAATAATACAAGAAGTCCCTGTGAAGCAATGGATCTCATAATCGCAGAGCAGATGGGCAGTATCCGAACAAGGGATGTGCTGGCAAGAATTGACACTGGTCGTGGGTCTCCAAGGGAAACCAGAGGTAACTGAGATGGGCCAGAGCACGAGAATGAGAAGGAAAGGGAGACAGGGTCTGAACTATGTCAACTGTGTCATGATAGACATTCTCTCAAGGCTTGCCAGAGCTTCGCAAGACTAGGGAGTAAGGAGCGTGTGAGAGCGGCTGCAAAGTTTTGGGTATGCTTCGGGTACCTAAAGAAGAACACGGAGTTGCCACGTGCTGAGAAAGCAAGCCATGTGAAGTCTGCGAGAGTGCTTCGCACGCAATGATCCTGCACACCAATTATGACAGTAGGTCGACAGGGAGGACTAGTGAACGAGACAACCGAAGGGACCAGCGACCATCAAGCCGAGAAGGAGGCATAAGGTGCGAGCGAGAACGAGAAGGCCATGGTCAAAAGAGACGACGACGGTCAGAACAAAGAGGTGACACGCATCAAAAGATAAGCTCAGAGCCACTAACTATGCCAGATGGTCCAGGGAATGACATCAGAAATGGGGGACAGTTGCCATGCCTATAGTGGAGGTGTACGTCAGGACAAAGAACCCTTCACGTAGAGGACAGCTTTAGGCTGGTCAGTACAGGGCGCCTTGCTGCTCAGGGACACAACAGAAATGGCAATGAGACTCACTGCCATAGCCGAGCTGCCAAGATCAACAAGTGGCAATGAGTCTTTGTCGTAACGAGTACAACGGTTCTGGAAGCTGTACTAGCCCACAGCAAAGGAAGCTCAGGAGGGAGAGGGGCTGTTGCCGTTGGACCAGTATGTCATGAGCCTGTGGGACAGTTGTGTAAACAGGAGCGGAAATCACTACGTACAGCCGATCTCATTCAAGCAGTCATCGTTGCCTCAGGTCAACAATTGGAGATCGGTTCATCACAGATTGGATTCACTAAAGAACAGGGTCAGGAAGGATAGGGAGTTGGGAAACGCCTACAAGGCGGAAATTCAAAAACTCTTGACTGCGGGGTACACAGAACGAGTGCCAGATCAAGACCCGACTCGGTAGGCAGCGGATCTGGTGCCTGCCTCATCATCCGGTACTGAACCCCAGCAAACCAGGGAAGGGGCGCATTGTTTTTGACTGCGCTGCAACTCATCAAGGCGTGTCTTTGAACTCACAAGTACTACAAGGGCTAGACTTCAACAATTAGCTCATAGGATTTTTCTTCAGTTTTGACAGGGCATAGTGGCAGTGACGGCAGACATAGAGGCCATGTTCTATCAGGTGAAAGCGGCAGAGAACGAAAGGGATGCCTTACATTTCTAATGGAGGAAGGACAATCGAGAACACACTCCTATTGAAGCATTCCGGATGACAGTACACGCATTTGGGGGTATGTGGAGTCCAGCCTGTGCGGCTTACGCCCTACGGCAAACGTTTAGAGAGTACGGAAGGTCCTACAATGAGGCGGTGAGGTACACTTCTAATAATTTCTTTGTCGATGACCTGCATTCCATGGACGACGCGGTATAGAGGAAGGAGCTTCGTGAGTGCGGGACAAGGTCTGAAATACTAACTGCTGCACAGGGCACTGGGAGTGATATAGGACCAAGTGAAGGATGAGTTTGCGGTACGAATGAAGCTCAAAGATTGCGCATTCGCTAGATGAAGCATATTGACAACTTTCAGCATCGTCTACGACCCTCTCGGAATACTGGCGCCTTTCGTAGTTCGCACCAAGATCATTTTCAAGGAAGATCAGAACAAACCTATCAGCGAGCAACGTCAGTGGGGTTGGAAGGAATGGATGCACGATTTGCAACAGTTCAGGGGGTTCGCGATACCAGACAATATTGCAACGGGGCTACGGACGAACTTAAGCAAGTGGAATTACACACCTTCACTAACGTGTCCCAGTCGGTGTATGGCACCGCCAGCTACCTGCGCTTCAGTGTTACTGAGGACAGGGTAAGCGTGTCCTTCGTTCCCGGTAGACACCTTTCTCCCCTTTCAAGGGAAACAGTATACCTAGGTTGGAGCTGTGTGCCGCCAAGCTAGCCGCCGAAGTAACAGCCATCATTGCCAATGAGCTAGTGGTCAAGCTTGTCAACGTCGTGTATTGGATGGACAGCATGCTCGTGCTGCAGCACATCTGCAATCCTAGCAGGCATCTCAAGGCCTACATCATTAACAGGGCGGTAGCAATACAGCGTCTGGCACCGATCCGACAATGGCATCACTTGCACTCGGCACATAACCCAGCAGATGACGTATAGCAGGGCCTCTCAAGCCGTGCCATGATGGTGAGGAGCAGGTGAACCAATGGGCTGGACTTCCTAAGCTACCCAAGGAAGTCTTAGCCTCCGGAAAACACTCTGCCAACAGGAGACACTGAAGAAATGGAGCTGCATTCGTCCTTATCACTAACAGCGTTGGTAGCAAAGACTCCACCATCAGCTTGTCAACGACTCTGGATTGCTCGTCAGGTACAGGTCAGGACGCAAGAGGGGACACTGATGTGAGCACCAATTCATCTCTGCTTACTGGAGGGAGTGCACGTTCCGAAGATGTAATATGCCCATGTGGGGCTTGGTTTCGGCAGCTGCTACTGCTCGACAGGGGGAGTGTTACTGCCACCCATGGCGGTAGAGAGAGAGAGAGAGAGAGAGAGAGAGAGAGAGAGAGAGAGAGAGAGAGAGAGAGAGAGAGAGAGAGAGAGAGAGAGAGAGAGAGAGAGAGAGAGAGAGAGAGAGAGAGAGAGCAGCAACATTGTATATACAGAGAGAGAGAGAGAGAGAGAGAGAGAGAGAGAGAGAGAGAGAGGTGCCACAGAGTGTCAGGATAGACACTACAGGCCCTTGTTCTAGCTTACTAAGCATAAGCCATACACTGACATACACCATGAGAGAAGAGGCAGACAGAGACTGACTGGATTCAAGAGCAGATGTAATATTCAGAGGATTCATTCTGGGCCTCAATTATGCAAGTAATAATTAACATGTAGCATAAAATTATAAATAGAAAGTAAGGATGATGACATTAACTAAATACACTTGTGTGATGTAGAATTGTATAATGTATTCAATGATTAATATTTCTCACTTTATGGCTTCTAGGCAAACCGTACCTATAAAGATAAGTCTGCGATATGGCCCTTTCCTTTATCAACTACCAATAAACTTGACTGCCTTAAAGGCGTCAACATATATATATATATATATATATATATATATATATATATATATATATATATATATATATATATATATGAATCATTTTTACCCCGACTGAGACTTGAACCTAGAACACATAATTACTTAGCCAAGGCGTTACCAACTACACCTCAGATGGTCTTAAAAGAGAAAAAACCTTACAGCTTAACTGCTATACTAGGAATGAACACATTCCATTTGAATGACTTTTTGTTCATGTTACAGTTTCTCCCAACCTCACTCGTGGCTTCAATTTCGCATTTAATTCAAATCTCAATCTCATTAGGGACCAACAATAATCAAATAAACACATCATTACTATACCAAGGCACTAGCAACTACACCACAGAAGGTCTAAAAAGAGAAACCAACATTAGAGCTTAACTGCTATACGGCGGGCATTAGAACACACACAATCAGTATCTCTTGAATTTTTCCTTGTGTTTTTGATTGACTGGGACTAAAGTATAAAACTTAAACAAAGTGTCCCTTAATAAGAGATTCTGCAGAGTATTGTGAGTAAAAAAAATATATTTGTAGTAAGCGAGACTGTCCAAAATATTAAAGGAAAAAAATTTAGGATATTTTTGAGAAGGGAAAAAGAAGAAGCTGTCTGCCCTGTCTTGAAGGAAGTTTAGAAGAGTTGCCAGAGGCAAACCCATCACAGCACATTACCTTATTTTATTTTATTTTATTTTTTTTGTAAGTTGGGGAGAGCATACAGCCGTATTACCTGATCCTGTGGTTCCATATATTGTTAAAATCAATATCCTTCCCATGTATATTAACTTAATAGTTAGTTATACGAAATAATTAAATAATTAAATAAATACGAAAAATACAATTGTCAACAGTACTGTTAAGTTGCCAAGTAGCACAGTTGTCTTATTATTTTTTTTTCTTTTCTCTCTTTTATTTTATTTTATTTTTTATAAATTGAGTTAGATTTAAAGTCTAATCCTGTGATAACATACCTTGGTTAATGAGTGATTAATATTTTTTTTTCTTCTAAAATGACCAGTTTAGCAGCTAAGATGAAAATACTGTATATCAGAAACAGGTGGGTGTCTCCTCAGATTCAAATTTGAAGTTTCCTTCATGTGGCTTATGTTTTGCACTTTTTTCTTCTCAAATTACCAAAGTAATATTTAAAGTTAGGATGTGTTTTACCAGAAAAGAGATGACCTGGGAAAGTAAATAGTATTGATATGCAGATACAGAAATTCTGTGTGAAGCTCAAAGAGAATTATTTTTCTCTTTGTTTTTTCTATAAATTCTGTGAGAGGGAAAACATCAAAATGAGGCCATCTCTGTCCCTAATCCCTATATCCAGTGGTCGGAGGAGGGGTGGTAAGGATCGCCAGGGGATGTAGGAGGCAGAGGAGCGGCTGTATAGAAGATTGAAGTAAAAATTCAAGGAATTTGAAGACACTTGTAATAAACCTGATTGATAAATTTCGGAATATGGATAGAGAAATGAAAGAGAATGAAACACTCAGAGAAGAAATAAGATCTTTGGAGGAAGCAAATAATGCACAAGGGCATGAGAGAAAAGAACTAGAAAAACAAATAAAGAAGCTGAAAGGAGAAAAGAGTTAACTAGAAACCAGAATTTCTAAATAAGAAGATAACACCAAACAACTGAATGACAACCTGGATGAATTAAATGTTAGTTCACTGCTCTCCTCTGAGAGAGCCGAGATTGCAGTTTGGAATGCCCAGATAAAGGAAAACATCGAACAGTTTAGAAAAGTTTCAGGAGATGAATACAGAACATGATACCATGAAATCTTCCTTTGCAGATGTACTAAAGGGGATTTTTTTTTAACGATTGAGATGTCATGAACAAAAAAAAAAAAAAAAAAAAAAAAAAACATGTAAATCTGGCCTGATCGGACCTGGGCACGAAGAAAACATAAAGTAAAAAGAAACAGAGATGGGAAGTATTGTGATATATCAGATGTGACGGGATAATAATAGATATGTAACAAATATCCTAGATTAATTGGTATTGTTGTAGAGGCAGTAAAAGAGGCTGTGAGGGGGGTGGCACTGGAAAGCATACAAACTGTTGACTATAAAGAAAGAGTAATAGAAAATATGAAAGACGTTGTGATGGAAGGGTAATCCACTGATTAAACAGGCACTTCATAAAGAGAAGACAGTGGTAATCTCAGGCATAAGTGAATCCCAGGAGTCAACACGACAGGGGAGACTTGAACAAAATAAAGCTAGGATTTTAGACCTGAAGGGGAAGCTTGGAGTAGAAATGAAAGTAACTTTTGTGAGATGGGACACATGTAGAGAAATATTGATGAGAAAAACAAGCCTAAAGACCTTCAAGAATTCAAAATAGTGTTCATTAGACCATACAGAATACAGGAAGAGATGGAAAGGATAGAAAACTTGTTGCAAGAGGCTAGGAGGTTAAATGAGGAAAAAATTGAAGAAGAGAAGAAAAAAGAAAGATCAGGGGATGGGGCCTCATTAAGGTTGCTGTACACAAATACTGCTGGAATAGCTGGTAAGGCAGTAGACGTAAAAGATAGGATTCACAACAGTAAGGCAGATATAGTAGCAGTTACAGAGGCTAAGTTAAGTGAGGACATAAACAGTGTCACAGATTTTCCTAGGGGCTTCAGAATATTAAGGGTTGAAAGATCTGAGAAGACTGGTGAAGGGATAACACTGCTCATAAGTGAAAGGTTTCAGGTTGAAGAAATAAATTTTGCTATAGAAAGAGTGTTCAAGGAATTTCTTGTTGCTCGCATAAATACTGGGTCAGAGAGCATTATTATAATTATTGTATATAACCCACCAAGGAACCAACATAAGCTAGAAGTTTATGGGAGAGTCATATAGGTACTATTGAAGTCATAAACTCGGTTGTTAACATTGGACAGGAGAGAAAATGTAGGATTTTGATTATGGGAGATTTTAATCATAAAGAGATAGATTGGATATATCTTGACCCACACAGTAGTGAGGACTCATTCAGGCAAGATTCCTAGATTGCATACAATGGAATTTCCTACACCAACATGAACTGGAACCAACGAGGGCCAGGGGTGGGGATGAGCCATCGTGGCTTGATCTAGTATTCACAGATAATGAGTTGGATATTAAAAAATATTTAGTATGAACCACCAATTGGAAAAAGTGACCACTGTGTGTTGTTGATGGAGTATATCATCGAAGATATTCTGCCTGAAAGTAGAAGCACTGAGGGCACGAGGAGGAACTATCCAAAAGGAGATTACATCAAAATGAATGAGCTTTTTGCAGTTATTGACTGGAAGATCTTATTTAACAACAAATCTGTACAAGAAACGTATGATAGCTTTTGTGAGGAATATGGGAAGATAGTAGATTGTTGCATAACTGACATCAAAATAGGAGTAATTCATGCCAGAGAGAAATGGTTCAATAATGAACTAAGATATCGTCTAGAAAAATAGCCACTCCCAGAATCCTACCAAGCACAGACTCCAAAGTTCGCTGAAAAATACCTAGAGCAGAGGCAATACCAAAACACATCCTATTATATCTAAATAACCCATGATGTGTGTTAATAGTAGTCAGTTCTTTAGATTCATCATCCAAACTCAGTTGCATATATGCTTGTAACATGTCCAACTTAGAGAAATATTCACCCCCAGAAATAGATGCTAACAATTCTTCTAACTTAGGCAAGGAATACTTATCCAAAATCAGGGCTCTATTACAGGTAAGACAATAATAACCACATAATCGGACTGTTTTATTAGGTTTCAGTACTGGAACTACTGGAGCAGCCCACTTTGAATATTTCACAGGTTCAATAATGTCCTCTTTCAAAAGTCTATCTAGTTCGATGTCAACCTTTTCTCTTAAAGCATTCCAATATTTAGGAAGAACCTCAGGCAATATTTCAATACTTTCTTCTACCCCGTTCAGATTTCAAACTGACGATTCGTCAAAAAGATCTGGAAACTCACTCAGAAATAAATTTTCTGTGGCATCAGCTACATTTTGAATATGTAAATTGGGGTTAGGAGACTCTACTTCATCCACAGAAATCCCTAAAGATTTAATCCAATCATGACCAAGTAAGGTTGGACCAATTTCGTCCACCACGATCAATGACACCTCTTTTGCATTAGATTTCTCATCCAATGACACTGATATAGTTGCCTCACCACAGACAGGAATATGTGTGCCACCATACTTCTTTAGTACAGCATTAGACAGTTTTAAATTGGAATAATTGGAAAAAGTTTTCTCAAAAACCGAGTTTGACATAACAGTCCTGGCAGTGCCAGTATATAGCTCAAAAGGAACTTTAACATCGTCAACATTGACTTCTACTGCATAGGGACTTATATTGTGAGTACCTTCATAGGAAAAAATATATTCTGCATTAGCATTGATACCACCAATACTAGGCTCAGAAGTATCACTGACATTTGCCTCTGTCTGTTCAGAGACTGCGGTAATCGCTTTTCTTTAGTGAAACACACACTGGCTACGTGCCCAACCCTTTTACACTTATGACACTTTGCTTTATTAAAAGGGCAGTCCCACCTCCAATGTTCCTTACCACATCTTTCCTTTCTGATTATTGGGTCTAGAACCACCAAAATTAGTAGTACCGGTATTTCGTGATTTACTCTTAATACTATGTACAGACTTGGAATTACTGGAAAAACCATCAAAAGCTTTAACATCCTGTGCCGCAGCCTCTCTAGCCAAAGCTATTTCAACAGCAATAGTAAATGTCAGGTCCTTTGTAGTTTATAAAACTCTCTTGGTCACTTCGTCCCTTAACCCCCATCACAAAATGGTCACGGAGCATTTCATCTAAATTAGAACCAAATTCGCAAATCCCAGCACAAGCTTTATTACCTGCCACATAATTGGATATACACTCACCTGCCTCCTGCTTGCAACTACACAACTTAAATCTCTCATAAATGACCACGACCTGTGGGCGGAAATGCGATTTCAGTGCCGTAACCAATTCATGATAAGTGCAGTCTTCTGGTTTCTTAGGAGAAACTAGGTCCTTGATTAGGGTTAAGAAAGTGCAATCTTTCTTCTCGTCTTTAACAGAATTTGCATTAAAAAGCAATTTCACTCTAGTAGAATAACTTTCAAAATCCTCATCTGCTTCCTTAAACTCGCTAATACTTCCTAAAACTGCCATATTGACTTAAAAAAAAAAAAATCAATGATTCTCAATTTCGCTAGAAAATTACGAGAGATCAAGTCTTGAACTACAAGCTTAGGCTACATACCGAGATGCAAAGGAAATAGTACATATGGTTACGCTAATAGGTAAATGGCCTAGCCTACCTTTAAAAAACAGTAGATTATTATAGGAAATGTTTAGGACAGGTTAACGATGATCCCATCCTCGTCGCCAAAAATATGTTATAACCCTAAGGGAAAACGTATGTAATTATACATCTCATAAATAAACAGCCTAGCTTAGAAATATCCAGCTTACCAAATTGCCATATGGTACCGTAGAGTAAATGGTTAGTTACCGGCAAATAGGTTAGGTACAGGTTTACCCGGAAAAAACAAAACAGCAAATTCCTTGATACCAAGGTTAGTAAATATTAGTACATCTATATATATATATATATATATATATATATATATATATATATATATATATATATATATATATATATATATATATATGATCTATTAAACAAAACCAGAGAAGTAACCTCCCTTAAATGTAGAAGATATTCAAGACCGGGAAATCCAGTAACACAAAGTTAAGCACCCAACTCCGAACGTGTAAAACGAGGTTCTAAGAAATCATCTTCTTCTTACAATTTCGTAATATATAGGAAACGAGGTACAATTCTGTATTTATCTATTTAGGTACATACAGTATAATATAAAAATGCTAAACACATATAAACATGGAATTTAACAAACTAAATTATTATTATTATTATTATTATTATTATTATTATTATTATTATTATTATTATTATTATTATTATAGGAAACCTAAAACACTTACTGGAAAGAAACAACTTGTTTACTATCCATGGTACTACAAACCCACACTTGAAAAATCACATACTTAAGCTGGAAAAAGTTCAGAGACATGCCACGAAACTGGTGCCAGAAATACACAATCTCAGTTATGATGAGAGGCTAAAGGAATTAGACTTACTATCACTCGAAGCTAGAACAATGAGGGGGATATGGTGACTGATTTTAAATTACATTATGGTTTTGGCAGAGTGGATAGGGATCGATATTTTGATATGGCTGGCACTATAAGTATCTTCGTAAGAAAACTTCTTTGAAGGATGTAAGGAAGTACTTTTTTAGTGTAAGAGTGTTGATAATTGGAATTGGCTAAGCTAGGAGGTAGATAATGCTAATTCAACGCATAGTTTTAAGGACAAGTATGATAAGTATCGCAAAGTACAAAATGGAACCGACCAGGAGACGGGTAGTTACGAGCTTGGGGCTCTTTTACGTAAAGACAATTAGGTAATTACTAGGAATTAACGCATTCTACCTGAATGCCTTTTTGTTCATATTTCAGTTTCTCTTTCACTTGTGGCTTCTGTGGTATAGTAGGTAGGGCCTTGGCAAAGTAATTATGTGTCCTAGGTTCAAGACCTGGTTGGGATAAATATTTTTCATATTTTCACATATGGTAATGGGTTCATTTGATTATTGTTGGTTCCTAATGAGATTGGGGTTTGAATTAAATGCGCAAACGAAGTCACGAGTGAGGTTGGGAGCCTGTAATATGAACAAAAAGGCATTCGAATAGAATGCGTTCATTCCTAGTATAGCAGTTAAGTTTTAAGGTTGGTTTCTCTTTTAAGACCTTCTGTGGTGTAGTTGGTAGTGCTTGGGCACAGTATTTATGAGTCCTAGGTCCAAGTCCCGTTCGGGGTAAAAATCATTCGTGTCTTCACATATGGTAATGTGCTTATTTTATTATATATATATATATATATATATATATATATATATATATATATATATATATATATATATATATATATATATATATATATATATATATATATATATATATATATATATTGAAATTTTAATCAAAGTAAAAAGCATTGCAAAATGTGTTTTTTTTCTCTTACTCTCTCATGCAAAAATATAACATTACTCTCAATGAAGCAAATTTGTGCCCATTTATTATAAAGAAAAACACAATATGCTGATTTGTTCTGTACTTGGTATCCCAAGTAAGCAATGCCCCTAACCAAGTCCCCCTTCGGCCCGGGGATAAGGTATATTGGAGGGAACCTACCAGGAGATCAAGCAGAATAACGAGTTCTGCTCAGTTCCCGCTAGCCAGAGCCCTAAAAACAGCTAGATTTGGACTTGGAACCGCTAGATTTACAGGATATTCTACACAGCTTGAAAAAAATAAAAAAAAATAAAAGGTCAACGCTAAGCTGTACGTACATTGTAATTACCTAGTTGTGTTTACGGGAAAGAGCCCAAAGCTCGTATCTTCCCATCTCCTGGTCGGTTCCATTTTATACTTAGTGATACTTATCATACGTGTCCTTAGAACTATGTGTAAAAGTATATATAGTCTATATACATCTGCATCTACATATATCTATCTATCTATGCACACACACACACACACACTCGAAGCTAGAAGAGTGAGGGGGGATATGGTGACAGTCTTTAAATTCCTTCATGGTTATGATAGTGTGGATAGGGATCGATATTTTGATATGGCTGGCTCTAGAACTAGAGGCCATAGTTTGAAGCTTCGTAAGAAAACTTCTTTGCAGGATGTAAGGAAATACTTTTTCAGTGTAAGAGTAGTTGATAATTGGAATTGCCTAAGCGAGGAGGTAGTTAATGCTATCTCAATCCATAGTTTTAAGGACAGGTATGATAAGTATCACTAAGTATAAAATGGAACCGATGAGGAGACGGGAAGATACGAGCTTTGGGCTCTTTCCCGTAAACACAATTAGGTAATCAATTAGGTAATCACACACACACACACACACACACACACACACACACACACACACACACACACACACACACACACACACACACACACACACTCGAATATGCAGCCCCCTTTTGGAATCCGCACTTGAAAAAGCACATAGCTAAGCTTGAAAAAGTTCAAAGACATGCCACGAAACTGGTGCCAGAAATACGCAATCTCAGTTATGATGAGAGGCTGAGGGAATTAGACTTACCATCACTCGAAGCTAGAAGAGTGAGGGGGGGATATGGTGACAGTCTTTAAATTCCTTCATGGTTATGATAGAGTGGATAGGGATCGATATTTTGATATGGCTGGCTCTAGAACTAGAGGTCATAGTTTGAAGCTTCGTAAGAAAACTTCTTCGCAGGATGTAAGGAAATACTTTTTCAGTGTAAGAGTAGTTGATAATTGGAATTGGCTAAGCGAGGAGGTAGTTAATGCTATCTCAATCCATAGTTTTAAGGACAGGTATGATAAATATCACTAAGTATAAAATGGAACCGATCAGGAGACGGGAAGATACGAGCTTTGGGCTCTTTCCCGTAAACACAATTAGGTAATCACAATTAGGTAATCACACACACAAAAACAAAATGCGCAAACACAATATCAGTGGCACTAAGTATCATATTTAAGGAGTCACTGGAGTCGGGGGAGATTCCAAGATGCTGGAAACAAGCAAATGTGATACCTATCTTCAAAAAGGGAAGGAGGGCTACGGCTCTGAACTATAGACCAGTTTCCTTGACCAGCATAGTTTGCAAAGTTATGGAGAAACTACTAAGGAAGCATATCTCTCTTCACTTGGAATCCTTCAACTTTTTGTCAGTGAGGCAACATGGCTTCAGAGAAGGTAGATCAACAGTAACAAACTTATTAGAATTTTATGATGAGGTAAGCCAAATCTTACAGGAAAGAGAGGGATGGGCAGATTGCATATTCCTAGACTTCCAGAAAGCGTTTGACACTGTTCCACATGGGAGACTTATTAGGAAGCTGCAATCAATGGCTAGAATAGGTGGAAATGTTTTGGAATGGATAAAAATTTACTTAGAAGGAAGGGAACAGAGGGTTAGAGTAAGACACTCAGTGTCTGAATGGAGAAGAGTTAGTAGTGGAGTTCCACAGGGTTCAGTTTTAGGGCCACTTTTGTTCCTTGTATATGTAAATGACCTACCAGAGTCTGTAAATTCATTCATGAATATGTTTACAGATGATGCAAAGATTGTGAAGAAAGTAAAAAACGAGAACAATGGTAGAGAACTTCAGGAGGATCTAAATAATCTGCATGAGTGGTCAGAAAAGTGGCTAATAAAATTCAATACTTCAAAATGTAAGGTAATGAGAATGGGTACAAGTGCAAGAAGGCCCAAGCTTGACTACTCGGTGGCTGGAGTACAACTTCAAGAGACAGAAAATGAGAGAGATCTAGGAGTAAACATACTGGCAGATTTGTCTCCAGAAATACATATAAATGGCATAGTAAGGGCAGCATATGCATTCTTATCAAATGTAAGGGTAGACTTCAGGCACATGGACAAGGAAATGTTCAGAAATATTTATGTAACCTATGTGAGGCCAAAACTGGAATATGCAGCCCCCTTTTGGAATCCGCACTTGAAAAAGCACATAGCTAAGCTTGAAAAAGTTCAAAGACATGCCACGAAACTGGTGCCAGAAATACGCAATCTCAGTTATGATGAGAGGCTGAGGGAATTAGACTTACCATCACTCGAAGCTAGAAGAGTGAGGGGGGATATGGTGACAGTCTTTAAATTCCTTCATGGTTATGATAGAGTGGATAGGGATCGATATTTTGACATGGCTGGCTCTAGAACTAGAGGTCATAGTTTGAAGCTTCGTAAGAAAACTTCTTCGCAGGATGTAAGGAAATACTTTTCAGTGTAAGAGTAGTTGATAATTGGAATTGGCTAAACGAGGAGGTAGTTAATGCTATCTCAATCCATAGTTTTAAGGACAGGTATGATAAGTATCACTAAGTATAAAATGGAACCGATGAGGAGACGGGAAGATACGAGCTTTGGGCTCTTTCCCGTAAACACAATTAGGTAATCACAATTAGGTAATCACACACACACACACATATATATATATATATATATATATATATATATATATATATATATATATATATATATATATATATATATATATATATATATATATCTTCTTCTTCCTCTATTTGCGTTCCCATTTTCATATGGGGTCGCATCAGTCTCTCGACTGCTATTCATGGGTTTTGGCAAAAAGGGTTTTACAGCCGGATGCCCTTCCTGACGCCAACCCTCCCCATTTTTCCGGGCTTGGGACCGGCACTGGGCTGCTATTTCTAGCAACCCAGAGGCTGGGTTATATATATATATATATATATATATATATATATATATATATATATATATATATATATATATATATATATATATATATATATATATATAATGCACATGATTATTAGCATTGGATGTTAAAGAGGATGAGAATAAACTTTAGATTGGTTATATGGAACTCGATACCAAATGTACACACAGACAAATTCAATGTTTACCTTTATCATTATATATATATATATATATATTATATATATATATATATATATATATATATATATATATATATATATATATATATATATATAAACCAGCAGATCTTCATGGCCCTCTAATGATTCTGGCTCCTCCTGCTCTTCCTCGTGAACTGCTGCTGCTGCTTGCAACGTTCCCTCAGTGGAAGTGATGTATGTCTTTTTCGTTCCAATCATATTCAAAACATCTGGAGGCACTTCATAATTAAAGCAGATTTTTCCATGTCTTTTTAGCCCTGAACGTATTCCAAGAATAGCATTCATCATTTTCGTCTGCATTCTATTTCTTATCACCAACCGAATTCTTGAAGTCACTCATGAAATGAGGATACAAAACATTCTTTAATATAGCACTACCCTTGGATCTCTTATTCTCTGTCATCGATGCTATTTTGCTATCAGTGAAGAATGCCTTGCATAAATCATTCAAGAGATCGCAGGTTGATACTGAAATATGTTCTGCAATAAGCAATGCCATACGCCCTTCTGCAATCTGAGATTCACTTGATTTTCTCAAAGGCTGAAATGGTATTGTAAGCTGTCTTGCATTGTTTTTTTTTTTCGTTTTCCCGTGAGCTTTCAAAGCACATAACTCAGGCACAAGAACGCACTGACAAAGTTTACAATTAGATATACTTTCACCACTTCCCTTCTTTTTTTCAGTTAACCAATGTTTTAATTCTTCAACATGAAGCCACTCCCTTCGAAATTTCTGTGTATATTGCGTCTTAGGAATTTTGAATATAGATTCAATATACCGGTATACAGTAGTACCAGCGATCGTCAACCTCAATCAAGAATGACTGCCTTGCGCGGGTCCGATTACACTCTACAGATCGCCCGAGTCCCGACGTTGGCTGGCACGAACAAAACAAACTTGAGTAGGAATCTTGAGTGATACGCGTATGGTATGTTAGTTGGTAACTTTTTAACAACTGGTATTTGGAAATACAAGCATCAAGTATCGAAATTCTACTACAATTTTATTTTTGTGTATCGGATTGGAATAACATAATTAATGAGATGATAACATGTTTTAGAAAAAAAAAAATCCAGAAAACCGCTAAACATTTTCATAAAAAGCAAAAATTTCCCGCTAGCCGCTAAACTTATTTTCTTCCAGCTAGATTTCAGTAAAAAGATCCAGATCTAGCGAGAAAACCGCTAAAATGGCAACACTATTAACAAAACTGGTTCGATCTCTGCTCGGGCCTAAGGAAGAGCATCTACTCTTACATGCTAATCGTGGCACTATAACGGGGGGGGGGGGAATAAAAATAGCTAAATAAAATAGCTGACATGATAGTTCATAAAATGCAAAGATGTATATCTTATAAAATTAAATGATAAAAAAAAAATTTAAGGATAAAGAAAGGGCCGATGCAAGAGGACGAAATATCGAAACCAGAATATTAAAAAATTTTGAAGAAGCTATGGATAGAATAGCAGAATTTTCCAGCAAGAGAATAATAGAAAAAAAAATCTGAACTGAAGTGAGTTAAAAATGAGTACCTTGATTATTTTCTGAACTATGAAATCAATATAATCTCAGCTTATTCAATTAAAAAAAGCACTGATCAGTTCAGATGACGTTTTCTGGAGTTAAATAGATACCAACAGTCTTTTTTGAGACTTTCCTTCTAATGCAGTGAAGAGCAATATATCAGTAAAGGAGGCAAAATTGAAAAATACAGGAACAGATGATAACAGTTAGTCCGTAACACACTACATGGAGTGGTTGTGAATGCAGGACGGAGCAGCTTGATCAAACAGGTACTTAATAAAGAAAAAATATGAGATTATATCAGGCGTATGCAAATCTCGAGAATCTACAAGGCTAAGGTCCTAGGACAATGATTTTAAGGCTAGGGCTTAAATCTTATAAGAACGCTGGGAGCATCGTGTGCGCCAAACTACTTTGTTAACATTCATTTCTGACCAACTAGTTTGAATTCCAGTAGAAGTTCTCTCAATACACTCTTCAATGGAGATATCTAAAGCATGAGGTCAATTTGAAGGGGGAGGTGTTGAAAAGAGTTGAAAGTTCAAGTATTTGGGATCAACAGTAGCAGAGGATGGTGACCTAGAGTCAGAAATATCCCGCAGAATACAAGCGGAATGGAAGAACTGGAAGAAAGTCTCTGGGGGTGTTGTGCGCCAGGAGAATAGGGATTAAGTTGAGGGGTAAAGTACTTAAGACAGTAGTGAGACCTGCGGTGATGTATGGAGCAGAGGTATGGGCAATAAAGAAGAAAAAAAAATCCATGTGGCAGAGATGAGGATGTTGAGATGGATGTGTGGGGTGACAAGAAGTGATAAGATCAGAAACGAGGTAATTAGAGGTACCTCAAAAGTTAGAGAAATATCATTTAAGATGCAAGAAAGTAGACTAAGGTGGTATGGTCATGTCGTTAGGAGGGATGAACAGTATGTTGGGAGGAGGGTGATGGAAATGGATATACAGGGTAGGAGAGGGAGGGGGAGACCAAAGAGTAGGTGGATGGATTGCATCAATGACGACCTGAGATCTAAAGGTTTGTTGCGTGATGAGGTACGGGACAGGAACATATGGAGAACACTAGCCAGAAACATCGACCCCACATAAAAGTGGGAAAAGATGTAGAAAAAAAAATATTTTATATATATATATATATATATATATATATATATATATATATATATATATATTATATATATATATATATATATATATATATATATATATATATATATATATATATATATATATATATATATATATATATATATATATATATATATATATAATTTTCAGCCTTAGCATAGAAAGACCATAAATATGATCATATCCTTTCATGATAATATTATTGCACCAAATTGTTTTGACGTACTTAGTCAAATAACGAATAATATATTATTATTTTCAGCACAGTATGCAGCATGAGTGTTCTGGATGGTAGGGTAAATGATAGGATTAAGTAGATTATTTTGTATAATGCTGGGATAGCAAGCAAATCTCGAGATAATGTTTTAAGTAGGTGAATACTGCCTCCGAATGCACTTTATGATATACGAACGTTTAATGAAACAACCATGCTTTCATTACATAACACTGTATTATAATGACTGTAGTAAATGCAAATATCCTTTTGTTTAAAGGCGAGAGCACCTAGAAATATTAAATCAAACACCTTAAACGATGAAAGAGAATGAGTAAATATTACGGAGAGCCGCATTAAAGGCTGACCCATCTGGTTGCCTAAACTGTTCACCCGATCCTCACGAACAATAACAAATCGGGAGCTGTATCAGTCGAACACGGGAAAAGTATCGCCATTTGTAAATACGAATATTATCCTGGTACCGTCATCATGGCAGAAATATTACAAATACTTCTGGAAAGACGTGTAACTCCCCAGGCAGTTACAGCATGGCTGACAGGCTCTGAAATCAAGGTAGAAAAGGCCAACTTTTTAGCCATCTTGGTATTGTATTAATTTTAAATCTCGAGTGCTTCCGTGCCTTGGTTTAGTAGTACCAGTGAAGCAAGACGGGCAAACGCTGGGTTGATCATTTAGATGGCATGGTCAAGTTTCAGCAGAAATAAATACAAACCAAATTATTTTAAAGAAATTTACCTACAGACAACCAACACATCGATGGATGACGGATTTTTTTTTTTTTTTTTTTTAAAGTTGTGTCGGAGTCCCAATTCGAGTGAAGATGGACCCATTTAAGTACCCACCGCTGCCCACCAATATCGTCCCAAACACAAAATTTAGTAATTTCCAAGAAAAACAACTATCGGATTAATTCAAAACATAAAAACCTATCAGAAAAAATAGCTTTGGCCAAAATTGAAGGGGTGCAGAAGGCGAATCTTAACCCATATTGGAGCAGGAGGATGAAAGCTAGATGCACTTCCTAATGCTTTGCAGCGGGATAGAAATTTTTTAGGGGTTGAAGATAATCCTTCACTCCCTACAAGGCCACTTTTAGCCTGGTAAAGTGTATATTTTGATAAAGATTCGTTTCATGCAAGGAGGAATAACCCAAGCAAACTAACTTAGCAAAGATAACCTGACCTAACTGGGAAAGATTCGTTTTATGCACCCCATCCATTTTCAGAGTAAACTATCCTAACTCAACTTAAGAGGAGATCCATGAATATTGATCTCAGATAGTTTGAGTTTAGGTTATCTAGATATTTTATCTGTATGTGCACCGATTTATGTAAAACAGTTGGTCTCAATTCAAACGTGTTGACACAAATGCGTTGCAACTGGGGTATTAAGGCTGGATGCCTCTTTCTGCGGTAGGATCGTACCTGCATTAGCTGCCTCTCGACTGTTGCCTCGTACCTTGAACCACATACAAGAACTTAAAGATTAAGATTTTGCTCTAAGATTTTGCTCACTTGTTCTTCTTGCTTACATATATAGCAATAAAACTTAAACCATTCTTGAAAACATGAGGTAAAGTATTGCTTCTATTAGATGATCTGTACCTTAATTTTTTTTTAATTTTTTATGATTGTGACACCAGAACGGGCCAAAATATAATAAAATAAAACAACCATCATCGGGCCTAGAATTACTAATATCCAAAGATTGGTTGATGCACATTATTTGCTAAATATAAATATTTTGAGGGGGACTTGCTTAAACATTTTCTCTGTTCTTGGTAAGCCTCCTTGGGTCCAATTGCAGTGAAATGGGAATTCAGCTGTTTTTAATCAAATTAAGTGCATCAGACATAATCAATGTATACAACATCATGTATTCACATTAAAAGACAGATAGACTTAGTGTATGTCTGTATCTGAAGCTTATTCTTAAAATTACCCTAATACGTTGGTTAATACAGGGGGCCCCCATTTTATGTAAGGATTCCGTTCATGACAGCTGACTTAACCGTGATTTTGATGTATGTCAGAAAACACTTAAATTCGAACCTAGTTACTCCACCAATGCTAAAAATAAATACTCTAAAAAAGAAAAAGAATCTATGTTCTTAATCTAATACATGAAAATGGTTAAAGTACACGATACAGCATTGTTACCTTTACCACTGTGGTTGGTTTGCATCTGGATGACTGATTTGTCTAAAAATTGAGTTATTAATAATTTAGTAATTATTTATTGGGCTCTGATGCAATGGCGAAACGACTTAAAACAGAGACCCCCTGTATATGAAGCTTATTGGGAAAATAAGTCATATTCTTTAGTGAAATTTCCTGTGTTAGTATATCACTTGAGGCACTTTTTCATCGCACAGTGTTGGAGACGATGATGATGAGTCTAATGCTGAAGCGAGTTTCTTATTGCTCCCCCTCTATTTTACCAAGTGCTCACTCTGAATTACTCTGTTATATCAAATGGATTATATGCAGTACACCAAATTCTTTTAGTAGTGGATGTTAAAGCTCCCCTAAATACCTAAAATGTTAAATTAAATCTTTAAGCATTGATACACATTAGCTGATATACTCCTTAAGAATAAAAAATACAAGCACTCTAAATAAAACTTTTTAAATTCAAACCTAAATCAATTTTATCACTTACTCACCATGAATATCCTGATTACAGTACACCATCCTGTATGATATTACCACGCTGCTAATTTTGCATGTTATTTTCAGAATTTCTCTGTAACAATAAAAATAAGAGTCATTATTAAAAGAAAATTAACTTTATATTCATGATTTGCACCCTATATGTTGTTTGTCACTATTATTAATTATTATGGGGTTACGCACAGAAGGTAAAAGTTGGGGAATTATGCCTGGATGCCCTTCACAATGCCACGCTATGGTCTCCATTGCAGAGCTGTCATATTTTGAGTCGAATGCCTTAATTATGGCGTGGTTATGGTGTCTTTAAGAGAGCTTGAGTAATGAGTTATAGTATGCCTCTAGAAAAAGATTGTGATGAGACAAAATGATATAATAATGCCAATATTGATTGATTATGCATATAGTTTGGAGAAAAGAGAAAAAGAAAAGTATTCCGGTGTCAAACCCCACATTTTAAGCTAAAATACTGTAATCGTACTATAGACTTACCGTAGAGGTACCATACAATTACATTTAGAACTCACTCGTCAACTATTACCCCAACATGTTCACAATACACTTATCCTTAGAAAGTTTATCCAGTAGCATGCAAGAAATCCATCTATCATTAGCTGTTCTTGCTTTTTTGCATATTCATGATAACATTGAAGTTATAAGTTACTAATATTGACACCATTTTTACATTGTTGTTCCCTGAGCTGTTGGCCTCATATATATATATATATATATATATATATATATATATATATATATATATATATATATATATATATATATATATATATATATATATATATATATATATATATATATATATATATATATATATATATATATATATATATATATATATATATATATATATATATATAGTGTTCCCCCGGTTATTCGCGTTTCTTGGTTCGCGTTCTCACTGTATCGCATTTTTTTTTATAAATTATTATTTTATTTTATGGGTACAGTGTTGCCTCACTTATCGCAGTAGTTCGGTTCCGGGACCCGGCGCGAACCTGGAAATCCCTGGTAAAGAGATCAGCCTATATGTACATAGATATTTTAATGTATATTTACGTTTACACTGTATAAACCCTCCCTGTACTGTTAAAAAAACACCCTTTACATTATAAATAACAGGAAGCAACGTAATTTTTTTATGAAAGTGATAGGAAAACTTACCATGAATGAGGTGATGATGACTTGACATTAATAGGTTCCATATTTTGCAGTGATTTTTACGTTTACGTAAAGTAGCGGCCGACATCCACAAACTTTTTTCCTTCTTTCAACATGTCTAAGAGTTTCACTTTATCTACAATGGTTAACATTTTCCTTTGCCGCTTAGGCTCACTACAAGAACCCTTAGAAGATGAAGGATGCTTGAGAGGCATTGCAAAGGTTAAAATATGCGAGTAAAAAAATCACAAGCAAAACATATTAATAATAATAAGCACAACATGAATGGCGCACACGAGTGAGGCGAGACAATGGAAGATAGTGGAAGCGTTTGTCCGAAACGCTGATAGCTGTATCGTATTTTACATGTTGCAATACTGTTAGTATTTATGTTTTTTACTATTTTTTACTGTTATATTATTCTTAGGCTAAGAAATACGTTTTTTTTTATCAATAAAATCATGAAACTACTGGAAATATAAATATATATGCTAACTCACGTAGCTTCGACCCCAATACATTGTACGCTATCGAACACAAGCAAAACATGAGTTAGACTGAACGAGTCTTTGTCCAAAACGCTGATATTGGTATCGTATTTTACATGTTACAATACTATTAGTATTTATGTTTTTTACTATTTTTTACTGTTTTATTATTCTTAGGCTAATAAATACGTTTTTTTTTTATCAATAAAATCATGAAACTACTGGAAATATAAATATATATGCTAGCTCACGTAGCTGCGACCCCAATACATTGTACGCTATCGAACACTATTTCGTATGATGCAATACTGTGAGTTCTACTGTACGTACGTATATCATTCAGTTATTAGTACAATGTATATTAATTTAAAATTCATCTACTTATTTGATGATTGTACAAAATGTATTGTATTTATTCACTGTAATTTGGACCAAATATTCCTTTTGTAAAGATTATACTGTACTTTTCAAAAAAAGGTGGTCAATAAACGTATCTATCTGTCTATCTACATTTATGTTTTTTAATATTTTTTACTGTTTTATTATTCGTAGGCTGGGAAATAATTTTTTTTATCAATTAGATAATGAAATATGTTTTTTTCTATAAAAAAAAAATGAAAATACTGAGAATTTTTTTTTTTAATATTTTAATATTTTTGCATATACCCATGAAATAAAATAATAATCTATCCAAAAAAAACCCGCGATAGAGTTAGAAAGCGAACCAGGAGGTGCGAATAACTGGGGTAACACTGTATATGCAAAAATATTAAAATATGAAAAAAAAAAAATTCAGCATTTAAATTTTTTTATTGAAAAAAAAAACATATTTCATTATCTAATTGATAAAAATAATTTATTTCCCAGCCTACGAATAATAAAACAGTAAAAAATAGTAAAAAACATAAATTTAGATATATAGATACGTTTATTGACCACCTCTTTTGAAAAGTACAGTATAATCTTTACAAAAGGAATATTTGGTCCAAATTACAATGAATAAATACAATAAATTTTGTACAATCATCAAATAAGTAAGTGAATTTTAAATTAATATTCATTGTACTAATAACTGAATGATATACGTACGTACAGTATAACTCACATTATTGCATCATGCGAAAGTGTTCGATAGCGTACAATGTATTGGGGTCGCAGCTACGTGAGCTAGCATATATATTTATATTTCCAGTAGTTTCATGATTTTATTGATAAAATAACGTATTTATTAGCATAAGAATAATAAAACAGTAAAAAATAGTAAAAAACATAAATACTAACAGTATTGCAACATGTAAAATACGATACCGCTATCAGCGTTTCAGACAAAACCTCGTTCAGTCTAACTCACGTGTGCGCCGTTCACGTTGTGCTTATTAAACGTTTTGCTTGTGTTCGATAGCGTACAATGTATTAGGGTCGCAGCTGCGTGAGCTAGCATATATATTTATATTTCCAGTAGTTTCATGATTTTATTGATAAAAAAAACGTATTTCTTAGCCTAAGAATAATAAAAGAGTAAAAAACATAAATACTAACAGTATTGCAACATGTAAAATTCGATACCGCTATCAGCGTTTCGGACAAAGGCTTCCACCATCTTCCATTGTCTCGCCTCACTCGTGTGCGCCATTCACGTTGTGCCTATTATTATTAATATGTTTTGCTTGTGATTTTTTTACTCGCATATTTTAACCTTTGCAATGCCTCCCAAGCATCCTTCATATTCTAAGGCTTCTTGTAGTGAGCCTAAGCGGCAAAGGAAAATGTTAACCATTGTAGATAAAGTGAAACTCTTAGATATGTTAAAAGAAGGAAAAAAGTTTGTGGATGTCGAGCGCTATTTTACGTAAACGTAAAAATTATTGTAAAATACTGTACCTATGTGTGTCAAGTCTTCATCACCTCATTCTTGGTAAGTTTTTCTATCACTTTCATAGAAAATTATGTTGCTTGCTGTTATTTATAATGTAAAGGGTGTTTTTTTAACAGAACAGGGAGGGTTTATACAGTGCAAGCGTAAAAATATATTAAAATATCTATGTACATATGGGCTGATCCTACTCAGCGGATTTCCTGGTTTGCGCCGGGTCCCGTAACCGAACTACCGCGGTATGGGGGGAACACTATATATATATATATATATATATATATATATATATATATATATATATATATATATATATATATATATATATATATATACAGTGTTCACCCCCTTATTGCGGTAGTTCGGTTCCGGGACCTGGCGCGAACCAGGAAATCCGCGGAGTAGGATCAGCCTATATGTACATAGATATTTTAATATATTTTTACGTTTACACTGTATAAACCCTCCCTGTACTATTAACAAACCACCCTTTACTTCATAAATAACAGCATGCAACGTAAATTTATATGAAAGTGATAGATAAAATTACGGTGAATGAAGTGGTTATTACATGACATATTCATTTACAATTATTTTTAAGTTTACGTACTGTATAAACCCTCCCTGCACTGTTAAAAAAAACATGAACTATCTCACGTAGGTGAGAGCTACTGGAAATATAAATATATATGCTAGCTCACGTAGCTATTGGACACTACATATATCGCATGATGCAATACTGTGAGTTATACTGTACGTACGTATATCTAAATTTATGTTTTTTACTATATTTTACTGTTTTATTATTCTTAGGCTAGGAAATACTTGTTTTATCAATAAAATAATGAACATTTTAATATTCACTAGGTCACGTAGGTGAGAGCCTTTGCGTTTTCCGAAACACTGATACCGGTATCGTATTTTATGTGGTGCAATACTGTTTACTATTTTTTACTATTTTATTATTATTAGGCCAAGAAATGCATTTTTTTATCAATAAAATCATGAAACTACTGGAAATATAAATATGTATGCTAGCTCACGTAGCTGCGACCCCAATACATTGTACGCTATCGAACACTTTCGCATGATGCAATACTGTGAGTTATACTGTACGTACGTATATCATTCAGTTATTAGTACAATGTATATTAATTTAAAATTCATTTACTTATTTGATGATTGTACAAAATCTATTGTATTTATTCATTGTAATTTGGACCAAATATTCCTTTTTTAAAGATTATACTTTTCAAAAGAGGTGGTCAATAAACGTATCTATCTATCTATCTAAATTTATGTTTTTTACTATTTTTTACTGTTTTATTATTCGTAGGCTGGGAAATAAATTTTTTTTATTCTTTAGATAATGAAATATGTTTTTTTTTTCAATAAAAAAATTAAAATACTGAGAATTTTTTTTTTTTTATATTTTAATATTTTTGCATATACCCATAAAATAAAATAATAATTTATCCCCAAAAAAACTGCCTTACAGTGAGAAAGCGAACCAAGAAACGCGAATAACCGGGGGAACACTGTATACATATATATATATATATATACACACAGTAATCCCTCGCTATATCTCGGTTCACCTATCGCGGATTCAGTGCATCGCAGGTGTGTGTGTGTGTGTGTGTGTGTGTTTTTTTTTTTTTTTTTTTTTTTTTTTTTTTTTTTTTTTTTTTTTTTTTTTTTGCAAAAATATTAACAAAATAAAAATTTTCAGTATTTTCATTATTTTATTGAAAACAAAAATTTTCAATATTTTATTGATACAAAAATGTATTTCCAAGCCTAAGAATAATAAAACAGTAAGAAATAGTAAAAAACATAAATTTGAACATGTAACTCTGCACCATAGAAAGTACGATACCGGTATCAGCGTTTCAGAAAACCCAAAGGGTCACACCTACGTGAGCTAGCATATATTAAAATTTCCAGTAGCTTCATTATTGATAAAAAAATGTATTTCTTAGCCTAAAAATAATAAAACGGTAAAAAACAAATAATCACAGTATTACACCATGTAAAATACGATACCGGTATCAGCGTTTCGGAAAACGAAAAGGGTCGCACCTACGTGAGCTTTTACATATTGACATTTTTATTATTTTATTGATAAAATAAGTATTTCCTAGCCTAAGAGTAATAAAACAGTAAAAAATAGTAAAAAACATAAATTTAATCATATACACTCACAGTATTGCACCATGTGAAATACTGTATGATAGCGTACACTGTATTGGCGTCTTGGAAAACGCAAAGGCTCGCACCTACATGAGATAGTTCAAGGAATGCTATTGGCTGAAAGGGTGGGAGACGACGAATCACAATTGTTTTTCTGTGTGTTCTGTATCATGGGGTCTGATTGGCATTTTGATTGAAGTTTGGTTCTCCCACCATCTTCCATTGTCTCGCCTCACTCGTTCAGTCTAACTGACATCCGCGCAGTTCGCGTTGTGCTTATTAATATGTTATGCTTCGGGGGTAGGGTTCTTTCGATAACAGTCTCCTATGCCTCAAAAGGCCCCTCTTTAATTTCAAGTGGCTCTTGCAGATCTTCTTTAACGTGTGATTTACAAGAGATTTCTTCTACTGGGGGAGCATCAGTATCATTTCCTTTGCCTTAACAGACTCCTCTTTAATTTCAAGCGGCTTCTGCAGATCTTCTTTAACGTGTGATTTACAAGAGATTTCCTTTACTGGGGGAGCATCAGTATCGTTTCCTTTGCCTCAACAGACTCCTCTTTAATTCAAGCGGCTTCTGCATATCTTCTTTAACGTGTGATTTAAAGAGATTTCCTCTACTGGGGGAGCATTAGTGTCATTTTCACAGTTTTCAATGCCATCCACCTCCATCATAGAAGGAGAAGGAACACAATTGGTTTCTGATAACTGACCTGAATTGAGACCAGTTTGTACAAAGTCCAAAGTATACTGTATTTCAAAACATTACTGATAGGATACTTGGCCCCTCCACTTCCATATTTTTCATAATGATCAAGAGTTTTCCTATGTACTGTATATTCAATTCACTTCGTAACTGAGCTACGAGGAAATCGAAGCACCTGGTCTTACACTCGAACGTCTGGCAGCCCTGTATGAACACGTGAAAGCACTCCAACAACTCTCACAAGAACATGATGATAATATGGTTCGTTCGGTGACCTTCTGCAACCTTCTCGACGATGCCATGTCATTACCACCTCATTCATGGTAAGTTTATCTATCACTTTCATATAAATTTACACTTGCATGCTGTTATTAATAAAGTAAAGGGTGGTTTATTAACAGTACAGGGTGGGTTTGTACAGTAAACGTAAAAATAACTGTAAAATACCTATGTACATATAGGGTAATCCTACTTCGCAGAAATTCACCTATCGTGGTCGGTCCTGGAATCGAACCCCCGCGATAAACAAGGGATCACTGTATATATATATATATATATATATAATATATATATATATATATATATATATATATAATATATATATATATATATATATATATATATATATATATATATATATATATATATATATATGTAGTCGCCGTGGCTCAACCGGTAGCGTCCGCGACTCTGAGGCGTCAGGTCGAGGGTTCGCGCCCCGTCACGGTCTGAGGTTCGCAATGGCATGCACTCAGGATAAGGATTACATCTGCCAAAACAAGTCCTTCGCAAGAAGGCAACCGTCCTAGCCCTTGGGTGAAAAGGGAGTCCGTGACGTAAAACCGGAACATATATATATATATATATATATATATATATATATATATATATATATATATATATATATATATATATATATATATATATATATATATATATATATATATATATATATATATATATTGCGATTGGATATTATGAAGATAATGGAAAAAAGCATTAAGAACAAACAGCAAACAAATATTCTACATAATATTGCCAGGGAAATAGCGTGCGAGGGTGCATCAGCTGATACGGAAGTGTGACAAAATGTTTGCCGATAGATGTTCATTCTCCCTCATCCTCCTCCTCTTCTACTGCTTAATGTGATTGAATATTATGAAGAAACTTGAAAAAAAGCATTAAGAACAAACAGCAAACAAATTTTCGATATAATATCATCAGGGAAATAGCGTGCGAGGGTGCATCAGCTGATACGGAAGTGTGATAAATAGTTTGCCAATAGAGGTTCGTTCTTCCGTATCCTCCTCCTCTTCTACTGCCTAATGCGATTGGATATTATGAAGATACTGGAAAAAAGGCATTAAGAACAAACAGCAAACAAACTTTTGATATATTATCGTCAGGGAAATAGCGTGCGAGGGTGCATCAGCTGATATGGAGGCGGCAAAACGTTTGCATCCTCGTCCTCACTGCCACCATCAGTGTTGCCCGAATAGATGAATGAGAGAAATGATAAATACCCCGGTATAAAAAATATACATGTAAGCTGGTAAATTCTTTCAAGTATCTTAAAGATGAAGTACATTTTTATTTAAATTACAGTACTACCATCTTGTAATTAGTATATATCTTAAAATGTACCATACATTTGAAAATAAAAACATCCTCTTTTTCTGGCAACACTGGCCACCATGCACGTCCCAGTGTATGCCTGTAGCCCACCGCATAATAGATTGCATTAATTTGTTTACTGTACAGTTAATATGTATATCCTTTATACTGTACACTATTTGCATGTTAATATAAATAACTACGGGTCTTTCTGCTTTGCTGTGTACTTATAAAATATGTTTTACTTATCTTATATCTTTGGTATAGTGTGTCTATGGACGGTTGTGGAACGAGCTATGCCCTTTATCATTGTTTCTTATTGAAAATGACTCGTTTTTTCACGCGATTTTCCATTTACCCGTTACTTTTGAGAACCTATCTCCGCGTTATTCTGAGAACTAGGTGTGTATATATATATATATACAGTGCTCCCCCATTTATCGTGGGGGTTCGGTTCCGGGACCAGCCGCGGAAGGTGAAAATTCGCGAAGTAGGAGCACCATATTTATTATAGGTATTTTACATTTATTTTCACCTTTACTGTGTAAACCCTTCCTGCACTGTTAACAACTCACCCTTTACTTTATTAATAACAATGTGCAAGCGTAAATATATATGAATGTGATATGAAGATTGAAAAAATGCATTAAGAACAAACAGCAAACAAACTTTCGATATAATATCGTCAGGGAAATAGGGTGTAGAGAATATATATATTTCAATTAACTTTCCAATATACAGTACGATATATGTTTTCTTTGTAACGAATTGTATACGTTTTCTTATTATCTCAGCTGACTTTGTTTACGTTAAGATTTCGTGCAGCATGGTCGATATATAAAGAAGATAGAATAATGTTTAGAACCAAGGAATATTTATAATACTATAATCTTGAAAATTAGATAAACCCCAAATAGGGTGAGTAAATAAATATTTTATGACTAAGATATTGTGCCTGAATAGTAATAAACATCAGCTGATACGGAAGCGGCAAATCGTTTTCGTTAGAGGTTCGTTCTCCCGCATCCTCCTCCTCTTCTACCGCTTAATGAGTTTGAATATTATGAAAAAAAAATATAAAAAAAACATTAAGAACAAACAGCAAACAAACTTGCGATATAATATCGTCAGGGAAATAGCATGCGAGGGTGTATCAGCTGATATGGAAGCGCCAAAACGTTTGCAGATAGAGGTTCGTTCTCCCACATCCTCCTCCTCTTCTGCCGCTTAATGCGATTGAATGTAATGAAGAGAATTGAAAAAAAGCATTAAGAACAAACAGCAAACAAACTTTCGATATAATATCGTCAGGGAAATAGCGTGCTAGGGTGTATCAGCTGGCAAGGAAGCGCCAAAACATTTACAGATAGAGGTTCGTTCTCTGCAGCCTCCTCTTCTACCACTTAATGCGATAGAATATTATGAAGATAATGGATAAAAAGCATTAAGAACAAACAGCAAACAAATTTTCTATATAATATCTTCAGGGAAATAGCGTGCGAGGGTGTATAATCTGATACGGAGGCGGCAAAATGTTTGCATCCTCGTGCTCAAAAATAGCATATACCCAGAAAATCTGCGATATAAATTAAACAACATGTATCCAGTAGTAGGTTGGCTTACGGCACCAGCTACACTGAATATTCTTGGATATTCATACACATCTTTATAATCCCTTTGCATCTGACAGGTCATTACACTTTCCATCTCTGTTTCTCTTTACTTTATGTATTCTTCGTGCCCAGGCCCGATAAAGGCTGTTTTATTTTATTATTTTTTTGGCCCCTCCTGGTGTCACAATCAATAAAAAAAAATAATAATAATAATGCTCACCAAAAAAAACGCAATGCACTGAATTCGCAGTAGGTGAATCGCAATTTAGCGAGGGATTACTATATATATACATACAGTGTTCTCCCGGTTATTCGCGTTCTCACTGTATCGCGCGCGCGCGTTTTTATTTTATTTTTTTTTTTTTTACACCAGGATGGGCCAAAAAATTATAAAATAAAGCAGACTTTATCAGGTTGTAAAGAGAAACAGAGATGGAGAGTGTAATGACCCGTCAGATGTGAAGGGATTATAAAAGATGTGTAATGAATATCCAGCTCTCTGCTGGGTTTTAATATACCTCTGCATTACTTTCATGATGTCTATTCCAATAATTCTGGTTAGATCTTATTATTATTATTATTATTATTATTATTATCATTGGCAACAATAATTTTCCTTTGATGATTATTGTGGAGATTATTATCATCATCATCATTATTATTATTATTAAGGGCTCATCATTGTTTGTACATCTGTTGGTTTATTTACTTTTAATAACTGTGTAAAGTGCCCTTCTCTAGTTGGCTGGGACAAAGAGAGTGTGGGGGGTTGGGTAGAATAGAATGTTGGAGAGAGAGAGAGAGAGAAAGAGAATCTTTAAGTAACTCTTGTTCATTCAACCAAAACTACATTATGTATAGTAAAATAATGGTTTAATTACGAATTCGTAGTAATAATGATGATGATAATAATAATAATAATGATAATAATAATAATAATAATCTCCCCAATCATCATCAAAGGAAAATTATTGTTGCCAATAATAATAATAATAATAATAAGATCTAAGGAGAAGTTTTAGAATAGACATCATGAAGGTAATGCAGAGGTATAGTAAACCCAGCAGAGAGCTGGATATTCATTACACATCTTTTATAAGCCCTTCACATCTGACAGGTCATTACACTCTCCATCTCTGTTTCTCTTTACAGCCTGAATAAGGCCATTTTATTTTATAATTTTTGGCCTGTCCTGGTGTCATAATCATCTTTAATATATATATATATATATATATATATATATATATATATATATATATATATATATATATATTTTTTTTTTTTTTTTTAAGGCTGATCCTAATTCGCAATTTTCCTGGTTCGCGCCAGGTCTCGGAACCGAACTACCGCAATAAGGGAGGGAACACTGTATATATATATATATATTATATATATATATATATATATATATATATATATATATATATATATATATATATATATATATATATATATATACATATACAGAGTAATCCCTTGCTATATTGCAGTTCACCTATCACGAATTCAGTACATCGCAGTTTTTGGCGAGTTTTTTTTTTTCTGGGTATATGCGAAAATATTAAAATATTAACAGAATACAAATTTTCAGTATTTTTATTAGTGGAAAGAAAAATTTCATTATTTTATTGATAAAAAAATATATATTTCTAAGCCTAAGAGTAAAAAAAAACAGTAAGAAATAATAAAAAAAACATAAATTTGAACATGTAACTCTGCACCATAGAAAGTACGATACCGGTATCAGCGTTTCGGAAAACGCAAAGGGTCGCATCTACGTGAGCTAGCATATATTAAAATTTCCAGTAGTTTCATGATTTTATTGATAAAAAAAACATATTTCTTAGCCTAAGAATAATAAAACAGTAAAAAATACTAAAAGACATAAATACTCACAGTATTGCACCATGTAAAATACCATACCCGGTATCAGCGTTTCGGAAAACGAAAAGGATCGCACCTACGTGAGCTAGTACATATTAAAATTTTCATTATTTTATTGATAAAACAAGTATTTCCTAGCCGAAGAATAAAAAAACACCTATGTGAGATACTTCATGGAATGCTATAGGCTGAAAGGGTGGGAGACGACGATTCACATAATTGTTTTTCTGTATGTTCTGTATCATGGGGTCTGATTGGCTTTTTGATTGAAGCTTGGTTCTCCCACCATCTTCCATTGTCTCGCCTCACTCGTTCAGTCTAACTCACATGTGCGCCATTCGCGTTGTGCTTGTGATTTTATTTTACTCACGTATTTCAACCTTTGCAATGCCTCCCAATCGTCCTTCATCTTCTAGTGCTTCTGGTAGTGAGCCTAAGCGGCAAAGGAAGATGTTAACCTTAACGGATAAGGTGAAACTGTTAGATATGCTGAAAGAAAGAAGAAAGTTTGCTGATGTCGGCCGCCATTTTGGCCTCAACGAATCTACTGTTTGCTACATAAAAAATGACAAGGTAAATATCAGGAAAACAGCGACTATTTCTTTTAGTACATCAGCGAAGAGAGTTGTAACACCCCGCAATAAGATAATAGTGCGGATGGTATCTGCTTTGGCCCTGTGGATTGCTAATTGCAGAAAGAACATCAGCATAGACAGCAATATCATACAAACAAAGGCGAAGAAGCTGTACGAGACATTCGCTGAAAACGAACCTGACGATGACAGTGGCGACCGTGGAGAGAAGGAGGAGAGAGAAGACATCGACAACCCACAACCAGGACCCTCCAGCGATTCTCCACCGAGGAAACAATCGTTTGTTGCAAGCAAGGGATGGTTTGCCAAATTTCAAAAGCGCTTTGGCCTAAAGAGCGTTGCAGTTTATGGCAAAGCTGCCTCTGCAGATACAGCTGCAGCAGAATAATAATAATAATAATAATCATAATAATAAACCTTTATTTCCATTTCAATACAATGGGTATTCGTCAGCCAGGGCAAGCCCCAACCCCCCACTGTGGTGTCCAACCACAGCAGTTCCTGCCAGTAAACAGCTTAAACTCTCGGTCTTGGACGGGAACCGATCTTTCGACCTCATGAATGCGAAGCCAGCGCGTTACCACTGTACTAGTCAGCAGGCAGAAGATTACGTGAACAACGACTTCAAGAATATTATCGCTGAAGGGGAATATGCTCCTGAGCAAGTGTTCAACATGGATGAGACTGGGTTATTTTGGAAGAGAATGACGTCTCGCACTTTTCTCTTCAAGGAAGAAGCTAAAGCCCCGGGAGTTAAAGCGCACAAAGACCGTGTTACCCTCATCATGTGCGGGAATGCTGCGGGCTTCGTGTAAAAGCCCCAGGCCTATCTACAAGTCAAAGAACCCCAGGGCTTTGAAGAATAAACACAAGAATCTGCTGCCAGTGTATTGGATGCATAACCCTAAGGCCTGCATCACGAAAAGCCTCACATCGGACTGGTTTCACCAATGCTTTATCCCTCAGGCCAAAATTTATCTTGCAGAAAAAGGCCTTGAATTTAAAGTCCTTCTTTTGATGGATAATGCTGGTAGCCACACAACTAATCTCGAATATGATGATGTTCAATTAGAGTTCCTGCCACCGAATACGACGTCACTGATTCAGCCTATGGATCAAGGCATTATTCGTACGTTCAAGGCCCTCTACACACGAAATGCCCTGGCGAACCTGGTTGAAGCCATGGATGTGGACAAAGAATTCTCAATGAAGACTTACTGGCGTAATTACACGATTGCTACATGCCTTCAAAATATTCAGAATGCAATCAAAGAGATGAAGCCAGCCACATTCAATGCCAGCTGGAAGCAGTTGTGGCCCGAAGTCATCTATGACTACAAGGGATTTGCTCCTGACGAAGTCCATAACTCGGCAGTTGTGAAAGCTGTGAAGTTGGCTGCATTGCTAGGAGGAGAAGGCTTTAAAGATATGACTCACGAAGATGTGAATGAACTGATTGACTGCCACTCGCAGCCTTTGACTGATGAAGACTTGGAAGAAATGTCAAAATCAGCGAGCGAAGAAGAGGAAGAAGAAGACCTTGAGGAAACGCACAATGAAATTGAAGAACCTGGCCTTACACTCGAACGTCTGGCAGCCATGTATGAACATGTGAAAGCAGTCCAACAACCCTTGCAGGAACATGACGATAATATGGTTTGTTCAGTGACCTTCTGCAGTCTTCTCGACGATGCCATAATTCCTTACAAGACCATCTTCCAACAAAAGAAGAAACAGCGACAGCAACTCCCTATTACCATGTTCTTCGCTCGCAAAAAGCAGCCGTAAAGCTATTGGCTGTGGAATAATTTCCTATGGAGTCTACAAACGTCATTACCACCTCATTCACGGTAAGTTTACCTATCACGTTCATATTAATTTACGCTTGCATGCTGTTATTTATAAAGTAAAGGGTGGTTTTTTAACAGTGCAGGGAGGGTTTATACAGTAAACGTAAAAATAATTCTAAAATATCTATGTATATGAGTATGTCATGTCAATACCACCTCATTCATGGTAAGTTTACCTAGCACTTTCATATAAATTTACGCTTGCATGCTGTTATTTATGAAGTAAAGGGTGGTTTGTTAACAGTACAGGGAGGGTTTATACAGTAAACGTAAAAATAAATGTAAAATACCTGTGTACATATAGGTGGATCCTACTTCGCGGAAATTCACCTATCACTGTCGGTCCCGGAACCTAACGCCCGCGATAAACGAGGGATCACTGTATATATATATATATATATATATATATATATATATATATATATATATATATATATATATATATATATATATATATATATATATATACACACTTGAAAAAGCATGTAGTCAAGCTAGAAAAAGTTCAAACACATGCCATAAATACGGAATCTCAGTAATGATGAGAGGCTGAGGGAATTTGACTTACCATCACTCGAAGCTAGAAGAATGAGGGGGATATGGTGACAGTTTTTAAACTCCTTCATGGTTATGACAGAGTGAATAGGGATCGACATTTTGAGATGGCTGGCACTAGAACTAGAGGTCATAGTTTGAAGCTTTGTAAGAAAACTTATTTGCAGGATGTAATGTAAGAGTAGTTGATAATTGAAATTTGCTAAGCAAATTTTGTGTATGTAATTACGAAACTATTTAAACCAGAAAAAAAATATATATGTGTATACATCATAATTATGTTGAATTTCTCTAGTATACTGAGGAGTTTTTGAGACAATGTCACCGCGTATCTTTCCTTACCACTGTGCACCTGGTATACTGAACTCCAGCAGTCTGATCCATCGTTCTTGAACATCATTTGGGTGTGTTTCCTATTAGCTATCTACCAGTGACTTAATAATCCCATCTGAGATATATATATATATATATATATATATATATATATATATATATATATATATATATATATATATATATATATATATATATATATATATATATATATATAGCATAATATCTATATACTCATCAAAAGACACCCTGCTTCAAATATCTCCATTGAATACTGTTTAGAGACTTGGTGTGCATACTTTCAATGGCCAAGCCTTCATTGCCAGGCACAGAAATACTCTGCTGAAAGTATTCATTTGGAAAATGAAAGTTATTGAGAAGTGATTTTTCCATAAGGGTTGGAATATTCTTTTCCAAATGTAAGTTCTCAACGACCAATGTTTAAGACTTCATGTTCCCTCTCAGGAAAGAATATTTCTGGATATTTCACATACTGGCATAGCATCAGAGAGGACTGTATAATTTACTCAAGTCACAACACTATAAAAGGAACTTATCTTATTTAGTTCTCACTTTTGGAAAAAGATATTTGGGCCCTTATGGAACACTTTTCCAAACCATAGTCTTATTATAAATGAATACTTTTTAGCAATGTTTGCTTCAGTGCCTGACGATGAAGGTTTGGCTATACAAAGTCTGTACACCAAGTCTGCAAGAAACTTTTACCCAAAATCATGTCTGGTGAAGAGATCTGTATCTTCCATAGAAGAAGCTCCCTCTACATATATATATATAAGGAAAGAGTAGCTCTGGATATTTTAGATTTTGGTAAAGCATCAGAGAGGACTCCTTAATAGATTTTTAGTATCTTGGAATTTTATATTCCTAAATATTGTATTTTGAACATGCAGTATATATATCTTTTTTTTTTTTTTTTTAGGAAGAAGGATTGGAAGAATATTCATATCTTCGTGGGGAATTTGTTCCTGCATTTTTAAATTTTCTGCGTGACCAGTCTAATAGGTAAAGTTTATGTAATTCTTTGAGCTGCACGTAATTACGTGTCTGAGGAAATTAATTTTTATTGCTTGAGGTATACACATTATTTATATATTTTAATATTTTAATCATTACATACATAAATTATAGTACTTCTCTACCTTTTGGCAAAAGACACTAGTAAGTTATTCTTATATACAATATTTCAACAGAGGGTTATCATATCAGATCATCTTTTTCATTGTGATATTCTTATTTCAGTGTTCTTCAAATGAGCCAGACAAACGGTTTAACTCCATGCAAAGGTGCTAACTTGATGCATGCAGTTAAATACGTCTCACCTGGTAAAGACCCTAATCGGAAAGGTCAGTCCCGTAAACATCAGACGTCGTCAAGAGCAAAGTCTTTAAGATTTATTGAAACTCCCATAAAAGGAAGTCATTATTTTGTATGTATTACTGTGCCATGCAGTTTGTATTCCTAATACTGCAACGCAATTTTTTGTTTAACAAAAGCATGTTGCAGTTTTGGAAAGCCACTTTGTTATATCTTAATATACTATATACTGAAGCATTTCTGAATGAATACATATGATAAATTTTTAGGATTAAGAATATATATCAAGTATGATGTATGGTTATGATTAATGAAAATCAGCAAGAGTAAATATTTTGAATGCTTGTGCAGTGTAATTGAACCTAGATAACTTTCATATTTAAAGTAAGTGTTAATGATGCAAAATTAGGATTGAATGTCTGTAATCATCTCTCTCTTTGCAGAATAAAGATTCACAAAACGTAGAAAGCTCGCAGGGTTCTAATCATGATCAACTACTGCAGGAATGTGATTTTTCACCCACTGGTAGGGATAAATTTACCTCACATATAAAATCATCAACTCCAAAATGGACCAGAGATGATACAGCATGCTCATATCATCATGGGGAAAAGAAACACAGTGTCCAGAGACTTAGTTTGGGTGATTTCATCAATACCGATCCCAAGTGGGCAAACAAACGGAAGAGTCCAGTGTTTAGAGATAGTAAAACAGTAAAGAGCAGTGCCAGTGTGACTCATCAGTTACCTAAAACTCTAGATATTAGCGACGAAAATGCTTTCCCTATGGTAGGAAGTGTGCCTTTACAAGGCAAGCAGCCAAAACGCAGAATTAACCCAACTCGTATTACACCTCAAAGTTCCACAAAGTTTTCGTCATTCAATCACACCCCCAAAGTTTTGTTTGGCATTCCACACAATCAGTCTTCTAGTGCTACTTTCATGGCGAGTGAGGAAGGAACGAAAACTTTGGAAGAAGAACGAGAACTCTTGCGACAAGAGAAACTGAAAAGGCAAGAGAATGCGTGTAGAGAAAGTGCAAAATTTAATAGTAGTGGCTCTCTTACTAATACTATGCCGAAAAATGTTGACCAACATGATGACTTTAGAGAGATATCACCCGATTGCATCACAAATCGTGTCTATCTTGATATTCTTGCACAGATGTATTCAGATATTATTTTATTTAATATGGTGCCTAGTATTATGGTTGAATTATATTATGTGATTCAGTTATTGACAGTAAGAGTGACTGAAGCTGAGGACAATTGTGATAAAAAAACAAAGCAAGAAAGCTACCTTAGTAATTCCCATAACTGTGTTTATTTTGCTTCAGTTGTTCTCATGAAAATAATTAAAATAATCAAACTTTTGGACAGAACAACTTTGAGGTTGCTATCAGAAAATTCCCGCATAAAGATGTTCCACGAGGATTTCCAGCTGCAATTATTGTCTCATCTTAAGAGTCCCTCACCCATAACAATCCATTATCAGCATCCAAAATCACCCATAATTGGTGGTGTATCGTTTCAATCTGACACAGATAATCGTAACAATTTCACTGGCGATCAAGCATTCCATATTTTCCGCAAGCAGCGTGATATCTTTTATGAAATCATTCGCATGTGGGAAGAAAACCACCTAACGCCCGGATGGTCATACAGTCAGGCATTAGGCCCTCGAATCCGATATATGCTGTTGCTGCGAGCAGACCCGACTAACTTCGTTCATTTTGCCCGTTTGTTTCAGTCACAGCTGCTTACAATGTGTCATGGAGAAGACAACAAAGATTCTGTTGTTCGTCAGAATTCTGAAGATCTAGAATTTTTGAATATTTTAAAACAACAACATCCTGAGAAGTATAAGCGGTTACACGAAAGATTGGTAACACCCTCAAAACTGGGAGGTCCTTGCCCTTTACCTTCTTTCCCTGGTTCTCAAGAGTTTTTTAGGGATTTCATTGTTACTGCTTCACATGGCATATTTAATGAACATTTGAAGGATGTTCTTATTGCCCATATCCTTCTGTTGAACGAGCAGGAGTATATTGTTTCTGAGCAAGAAAGAGACTCTTTGAATAACCTCGTACATGCAGAAGCTCGTAGAGTGGTCCTTAACTTGCGTTTGCTGGCAAAATTTTTAGGATATTTGGAATTTTTGCCTTATTACTCCTCAGTTCACCTACCAGAGAATGTGTTAGCTACACACATTGAAATTCGAAGTAAGGTTTCCCCTCCCATAAATCTTAACCTTGCTATTAGACAGAGTGCATCATCTGGTCAGCTGGTGATAGGTGTGACATGGATAATTGAATATATGAGTATGGTTGATGCTGTTGCTCTTCATTCCAGACCTTACCTTACAATTGCTATGACCCTCATAGCAATTCAGAAGCTTATTTATATAGCTGAACTTAGTCATGGTGATTGTCCTCATGGTTTGGCAGTGTCTCAGACAAGAAGCTTATCTCCTTCCAGTTGCCTTCTGTTGAAGTTGCTACTTGGATGGTTATTTGACTTACCAAACTTTCCCAATGGCCTATTCTTTGCCGAGGTTCTGGATGCAGATATTGATATGTTGGAATATAAAGAAAATATGAACGTTATAACCACTCATTACTCTCGCACCTGTTTATTATGTTTGAGAAATATATTATTGCCTCTACACAATATGAAGGATTTTGAACAAAACATGTCGGTTAAGACACCTTCCAAAATGCAGGATCTGAAATGTCCTGAGATGTTACACACGCCCATGAAAAATGGAAAACCAGAGTTATTCTTATCACCAGTGAAAACAGAAACTTGTGTGACAGTTAGCATGATAGATACTCCTGAAAATACACCCCTCAAGACAGCAGCAGATTCTAAAGATATAAGTGAAAAGGTTATATACCTTGATATATCAGACTTTGTAGACCAGCACCTCATTACTCTATGTTGTCCTTTCATATGTGAACTTAAAAACTTGTTAAGTGATTTCACGCTTGGAGTGAATTTTAATAAAAATACTGGCACCAGTAGTTGTAGAAGGATAACTCCATTCTCAGCAACAGAAAGAGATTCCTTAGGTTTCTCTTATAATCAACTCCAGTTACAATTGGAAGACAATTTCTTTCATAACCAGCCATCTTCTGTACGTAAAGTAACGGAATTTGTTATAGAACGTCTGTCTTCAACTATCATAAAAAATATGAGAATGACTCTCATCCCAAAGAGTAGAGAGGGTGCCATTGAGAAACTTAAAGAAACTATTCGGAGTCATTCTCATATTACTGCAGTCCCTTCTGAGAGTGCCAAAGAAATAATTAAAAAACAATCTGTGGAGATAAGCCAAGATATGTGTAGCACTTTAAAGAGTAAATGTCTTGAACTCGCTCGACAAAGCAATGTAGAATCATTGAACTCTGCACTTTGTCTTTTGTTATCCCCAGATATTACCTCTAAGGAAGTGGAAGTGTGTAAAAAAATAATTTCTCGCAGCTGTGAAGAGAAAGTCAGTGCATGGGCACAGTCTCATATCACTTCAGCTCTGTTTTCTAAAGACCTTATTGCAGATAGTGATCGAATCTTACGCCAGGCTGTAAGATCCATTGAAAGCGGCGCGTTAAATGTTCAGACATTTGAAGAGCCTTCTCAGTCCAGTATGGATATGTCTGATGTATCAGTCTTGGCTGGAGATGGTGGTCTTGTTGGGAGCTCATTTAATGCATCTGTTAATGATTCTCTTGATTTACCAGTAAACAAGATAAGTCCTACACTTGCTGTAGCTAAAAGAGAAAACTCAGAAACTTTACCTGTAAAAGTGGAGAGTCATAACCCTGATGTTGTAGGTCCATCAAAAGTAGTAATGGCAATAAAATCAATGGTGTATAGGCTAATAAGGTCCTCTGAAAATAGGCCATTAGGTATAAAGTCCCTTGATATTCAATTTCTTCTTCAAAATATAGTGGAAGCCTTGACAAAAAGAAAAGACATTACGTTAGCAGTTTACAGAGCGCTGGAAGCATTGACGGTTGATTTGGCTGTCGTCATTATTGCTTGTGTACCGTCATTATTGACTTTGAAAAATAGGATGGCCTTCATATCTCTTTGGAAAGCAGTTTCTGATGGAGGTGTAATTCCTTTACCTAGTGGTCTTTCATCTTTTATGAGTCCTCGTATTGTCATGCTTGTAGCTCGGCAGCATTCCACTCAACAACAGTCTGCATGGAAAATGTTATCCGACTTTACAATCTTACTTTTGTCTACAAAGCTCCTCAGCCCCTCTTCATTTCAGGAGCAGTGTGTATCATTATTAAGGCACTCTTGGGATGAAGAAATACTCTCTGGACTGTCTCTCTGCATTAAGGGCATTGCAGAGTACTTTCAAAAACAAACGACCCAGTTTGAAGATCCTGTGGTGGCAGAGTTTTTGGAATGGGTTGGTTGGATATTCGGTGAAATGGAAGAATTTCCAGATATTAACTAAATACTTAACACACGAGCTCTCTTTACTATATATCCGTCTATTAAGGATTACCGAATACAGTAGTTATTCGAGAGATCCGTTATCGGGCAAAGCCGTGCTACTTTTATAAGCGAGGGAGTCTAGTGCTGGACGTAATGTTTTATGCGGTGTTTAAGATCGTTATTTTACCGTATTGTGGCTCGGGAAGCATATTTGTGGATGGTAAGCAAGTGCTATAAATTCAAATTTATATGAAATTTATAAAAACTTTTACTGAAGACATGTGTTTGCTTGCAGCCCTGCCCACATTTGCTCTGGGCCGTTTGTTTCTCTTTTCATGGTTGAGACAAAAGTGATTTGGATAACTGAATGTCTATGAGCATGTTGATGTCCATTCTCTTGTATAGCATATTCTCTTATCATTTTTGTAACAATTTTGAGCTTACTAAGAAGAGCCCAGCTTTGAGATTTGGCTCTAGCCTTCACTCGGAGATCATTTGGACTAACCCCTCCTTCCAGATGTTAAAAATTAAATATAATTGCAACCAATTCACTTAATCATAAGCTTTATAGAGTAGGTTATATCCAGATAACCCAAATGGCCAGCCTTTGGGAATTATCCCAAGCCTTAAAAAAGCACTGGTTTTAAACCAGGCATGCCAAACCTGACATATTAACATTGAGATCTCAAAACTAAACACTCAGATTCGACAAAACTTAATGCAAACGCATTTAAATTATATGAATTACTCTAGGGTATAATGATGATGGCCTTTACCCCACTGACCTCCTTACCATTATTTTTCTTTGAAAATAAATAATGATATATTTAATTGTGGTAGCTCAGTGGCTAGTGCACTCGAATAAGGAAGTGCCAAATCTGTGTTCAGTCCCACTGCAGGGTGTTACGAAGGGCATCCAACCTTAGTTCCCCGGTTCCATCTGTCTCTGTCCACCCCAATTCGAATGGAGATTGATAGCAACACATAAAACGACAGACAAACTATATATCATTCACATAGTGTGTTACTTGTATTAGAATATTTTGCAAAAATACAGCATAAGGTACCTTTTTATTTACTTTACAATAGTTCTTCTAATACTACTACTCTATATGAAAAAGCAATATCTACAGTTAAATGAAATATGCCAATACCAATTAATGTTAAAATTCAAAACTTAAAAAAGTTTATCCATCAAACTGCCATGATAAATGGTAAAGTTACAGGATTCGAATAATAGGACTTACAGGATGACCTATTCCCTTCTGGAAATACTATTTAATATGAAAACAGACTGACAGTGGATTACCTTGAATCAAATTTATGATTACCTATTAATTTCACAAGTAAACACGAAGTATAAGAAATATTATCTTATCAACAGTAACTAAATAATGTTACTTTATATGTAAACAGAAGTTTAATGAAGAGGAGAAAAAGAGGAAAACGTACATACTCTGAGCTAAATATATAAAGTGTTTGCTTTAACGGTGACGTATAAGGTTTTTGCTCTGCTGATGTAATTCACAAATTAGAGCTGCATATACATAAAATGCACTGAAATGATCAGCATACTCATAAAATGCACTCAAATGCTAATATGAAACTGTGTCGTGTATAGTGCATTAATACTCGTATCTGGCAGCCTTTTCCCTGAAAAAGAGATAAAAATCTGTCAAAGCTTACGCTATCATCAACAAAATTAAATGTTACCTATATACTATAAAATAGCTCTCAATAAAGTACTGTCTCTATATAAAATACAAAATCCTCCTTATATGGGGGAGACATAAAAAAAAAAAGTGCAGGGGGAATATACAAAAGGGGATTCCCAGTCCCCTTGCTCCATCCCAATTAGCACACTTTTAACATTATGTACATAATAACCTACACTCTTTGTGGGAGGAAATTACATAGGAGGGGATTCTCGGTCCTCTCAATCTGCCCCATTTAGAACACGAGGTATTCTTGCCCATAATGAACATAAAGAATTTTATGATCATTATCTGCATTACAAAGCATTTGTTTAATGGTAATAAAAAATACTATTTTTCTTAGTGGTTGTAACATTAAAATAACATTATACTGCAATAAATTCTCCTGTGGAAGAGGAGCAAGAATACCTTCTCCATGTTCCCCTAGGTGTTGAAAGTCAACTAAATGGGGAAGTGTAAGGGAACTGGGAATCCCCTTCTTTGTATTTTCCTCCCACAAAGAGTTAAGTTCCTTGCTTTGTATCAGTGAACCCCCATACAAGGAGGAATCAAGGCTATTGTAGGCAGATAGATTTTACAATGAACTGGTGTTGTCTACAAAAGTGTAACAATGAGAGGAAGTAAATAACTTACGGAGGGACACCTGCCCCATCGGTATCTTTACGTCTCTTGAGAATCTGTTGAATTTGTTGCCACTCTCTGTTCAATTCTGCATTTCTGTCTTTTTCCTTATTGCCACCAATACGTCTGGTTTTACGTCCATCTGCCATTTTGACTCCATACTGGAATGCCGCTTTAGGCATGGCTTCTCGCTGATTCATGTAATCACTATATTCCTCTTGGGTGTCAAAGTCCCACCTACCCACAGGACCCTTTTTATTACCCTGAAAAATATATATGCTACGGTAGAGAGATCTAAATATAAACTTTGTAAACATAAAGACATGAACACCTCAATAATCTTAAAGAAATTTAAAATACAAAGAATATCAATTCTAATGATTACTGAAAAAAATAAATTTTAAATTAAGAACACTAATATGAGCAAATCTGATAAATCACTAATACAGTTTTTTTCAGTGTTAATTTTATATACCAATACATTTGGTAGAGTTCGACTTGCGTCATGACAAACCTGCATTCGACCCCACCGCAGGTTGTTAGGGAGGGTGTCCATCTTTAATACCCCAGCAACAACCTGTCCTTGTACACCCCCACTTGACTTATAAAACAGTAAATAACAAGTAGGTTTAAAATTTCTTCCAAAAACGTACTTAACAAGATTGCATTCCTAGCTGCACAGCCACTTGTACTAAAATTGAATGGGCAATGCATGTAGGCAAGTACTTAGTATCTCACCACTTGGCACCTTTTATGATATTTGGAAATATCATACCACTTGCATACATCTAAGAAAAATGGAAATATCTTACCATGTCCATTTTTGTGTAATCAGCTTCATCATCAGAATCATCAATGGCATCTTGCATCTCTGCCATTCCTGGATAACACTCAGTGTAGTAATCGTCACCAATAAGCAAATTATTTACTCTGAAATATAAGAAAAAGTACATATAAATCACAAACAGAATGAAAATGAACCAATGCAGTTTTGAAAAAATGAGTTGTAGTTTCCTAAGCTGCTTGGCCGAACAGCCTCAAGTCTCTATGGTAGGCTACTGCCGATCCCGGGCATTCCCAAGTGTGCTTTCTCCACTGATATATCTAGCAGTATAAGCAACACTCAAGAGACTAAAGCAGCTCAAGCCTGGAGGTTTGTTATCCAGACCAAAGGTATATCTTGTCAAATGGAGCAAGACTGGGGGCAAAAAGGGCTCCTAAACAAACTATAGTGTTGTGAGCCATGAGAGGAAAGGAATGGTGTCAATGCCTCCTAAACAAACTATAGCAAAGGTTATAAGCTATGAAAAGGAAAACATGGAGAAATCTTGCCATAAAGAGCAAGTCAATTTGAGAGGTGGAAAGAAGGGTCAAATTGTCAGAATAAAGAAAGCAATAATAATCCTCTGATCCTCATTCAGCTGCTTCTCACTATCATCAAATGGAAAGAGAAAACTTAAATGAAACCAGTCGGGAACAGCCATGTCAAAATAAATCAATAATGAGGAACGAATAATCTTTGTACAAGGGAAAAAATCAAGGTCATGTATAATACAGTACTAGAAAAAATAATTTTTTCACGGTATAACTCTCTCTAAGTAACAATATTATTGTTTCAAAGCTGGGTAACTCAAACTATTGGTTGTGTACATGAGGGTCTTCAGTCACCTTATACATATGATATACTAAATTAAAACACAAAAAGGACACCTAACTGGCCTCTATATAACAAGTATATTAAAACAAGAGAACATTGTACATATTAAGAATTTTACATGCCATAATGAGCTACTGTACACTATAATGCAATTCAATACAGTCTCCAAGTTAGTAGCTTTAGATGAGATATTTAACCTCACAACCAAGAAAAACTATACAATTATAACACAAAAAGGACACCTAATCGGCCCCTATATAACAAGTATATTAAAACAAGAGAACACTGTACATATTAAAATTTTACATGCCATAATGAGCTACTGTACACTATAATGCAATTCAGTAGTCTCCAAGTTAGTAGCATTAGATGAGATATGTAACATCACAACCAAGAAAAACTATCACCTAACATGTCATCAACTGTTAAAGATTATGCAAAAAATTATAAAAAGTCAATTATTAAAGAATTTATGTCTACAGCAGCAGAGTTCATACATACATAAATATTGACTGCAATCTCCCTTTTCGGAGGCTGGCTGAGTCAAAGTAGACCATTCACCAATATACCTCAATCACTCCTCTTAGTTCCTTGAGGATTAAGAGCTGCCACAATCCACCCCAACACCCTGCTTGGGTCATTAACAAGGTAAGAGGGTAAGGGTCTTCTGCCATTAGGCCTGACAGCTGCAGGGGGTTTACCCCCACCACTTAATCACAGAGAACCCCTCTCTAAGAAACTACTATATATCCAAACTACTGCAGAACACATGGGTAAAAATGTAGGTAAATTTTTACCATAATTTACTAAATAGAGCTTACTGCTTAGTTTGCTGCAGCTGCGGGCCTCCTATAGGCAGTTGAGGTCCTTGCTGTGGAGGTACTTGCTGCTGTTGTGATAAGGGCTGTAGCTGTTGCTGAGCTGCCTGTTTATCAACTTTTGCATCAGCTACTGCTGGCCATTGAGCCTGTAGCCTTTCTTCTGCTGCTCGCATGTCATTCTTCACTTCTTCATGTGCTGAGCGACTGAAATAAGAACGTGGTTTCCGTTCTCTTTCATAATCACGATCTCGATCATGTCTGTCATGAGAAAACGAAAATACTTGAAGTTTCAAAGACAAGAATATTAAAAATAATTTTAACATATGTAAGTTATATTAGTACATAAAGGGCCTATTAATGGCTATATTTTTGAAGGTTATTCAGCCTTTGTATTATTGTACAAGTTACTGAATACTTTGTCTTTTTACTGATTATAAAAATATGATTTCAAGTATAACACTAAGTTATACCATAAATTAGTGTGTTACAGTAGAAATATTCCGTTTTCAGAATTGAAACCCTATCTACTATGATTCTGCAATTATTAGGACATTCTCAATATTATTGTAGATATGTGTACCTTATAATATTTAACATAAACTTTCAATTAGAAAGTTCAGGAATCGGACAATCTTTTCGCTTTACAACACCCCTGAGAAAATTCTCCACCATAAAAATATTCCCACTAGAGGCTAGCACCATGAGACACTGGTTAATGACCAAATAACTGGTGACCACATACCGAAGCCCTGATGCAATAAGTATGTGACAAAAAGCACCAGGATTATCAAAACTGTTCAGGATTCCAGACATTGACATACTCTGGGTAGCTTACATAGTATTGCCTACATAATCCAATTCTAAATGTATTAAAATCAGTAATAGTTTCATTAACGTTTGTTTTATGATTTGGTATCATGTAGACGGATAATAAATCGTGTCCTTGGTTAATTGTCTGTTTTATTCAGAAACAGCAAAAATGCTTCAGAAATCGCATAAGTAAACAACAAAATTAATGAGATATAAAAACCACTGGAATACAAAAGAAAATGGAAGGAATTGGTTTATGAGAGGAATTCAGAGGGGGAAAAGTCTGTTGGGAATCAGCCCAGAGGATGAAATGTACTAGACCCGTGTATTTCAACTGTAAACCTGTTTTCTTATAGCAACAAAACTTATCAATAAAATCTGTGTCATGCAAAGAGAAGCATCAACCAGTCATTAAATTGCCTATGAAGCATAATCTTTTGAGAATATCAAATGTTAACATTCTTATTTTACAAATGAAGATTTCTCTTCTACAGTAAATACCCTCTATAATGAATGTTATTGGATACTTACCTGTCTCTATCTCTATCACGATCACGGCGATCTTTCTCACGATCTCTGTCCCTGTCACCTCTATCCTTATCTCGATCTCTTCTGTCGCGTTCACGATCGTGATCTCTGTCTCTTCCTCTTTCGCGATCTCGATCTCTTTCCTTTTCGCGATCGGTCATTTTTCCCACTGATGGCACATAGTCCCCAATATCTCCATAGATACTGTCATCAGCACCAGTTCTTCCAGGCTGTAATTTGAAAGGTATTCACAAAGGATAATCAGATTTATCAAGTTCAATGTAAAAAGTTAGAACAAGTCACTAGTAACAACAAATACATAACAAAACCATATCATAAGGGGGAATGCTGGAGAACTCTTCCACCGCTTTGCATCAAGGACCAAACAAATTGTTACAGTTAAACTGCTTCTTTATCACTTTTATTAGAATAGTTAAAATACAGGCTGTGAAGAAGGGTGGCCAGACAGCAATAGTATTATCTTTCAAAAGTATTCCTGGGTGATCTTACCAATTTAAAAAAATGGGTTTCTTGCATTACATTTAGGGTAGTCATGGTCGATACACAATCAACTTATGAATTTCACATGAACCATACACTTATAGAAAAAGCTAATTAGTAACATATATTAAACTGGTTTCTTTTAGAAAAGAGAATTTAAAATGAACATTCATACCCTATTCCTACATATTTCTCTGACTCTCTCTTTCCTCACTCTATTGAATCATCTGAAATTACAAACTTTTCTAAGACACATCTCCAGCACTTCATATTTTCTTTTTTTCTGCTAATTTCAAAGCCTATTCATTATCATATTTGACTATGGGAAACTTTATTCAATTATACCCTACTTATGTGTTCCAAGTAGCTTTACCACTTCATCCACTTTGTAAGCTATCTTCATTCACTGGCTACTAACTTAGTTTAAGTCAATTCCCAATTATTTTAAACAGTCAACCTCCTAGAGTCACAGACTGTTTAATCTTACTTCTAAGTCACTTAATCCACCCCTATGGCTTTTTATCACCTTTCTCTTTACAGTCAGTACACAGCTTTGTACAGTATTTACTTAACCATTCTGCATGCAAGAAACAAGTTTCCAAATGAATTTGTTTTAAAGTTACCCAGGCTATTGCTGTAATGGGTAAGGGTACTTGCAAGTCACTAATGCCATTCTAGAATAGAACATTCATTACAACCTAGAGAACCTTGACACAGCTTGGAATAATGGTACTAATAAATCATGCATATCTCATATAACTCTGAAAGTGAGTTTCATAGTCTTAATCATTTATATAACTCCAGTTTTATGATCATGATTGCGGATTTTTTTTAAATGTGCAAGAGTTTTCATCTCACGATTAGTTTATGATGTACAGGTCAAATATCTGAGCCTCAGGAGACAGTTTGGAGTAATGTTCACAATTTTCAGAGATCCCCCTGAAGCCAATAAGGTTAATCATTTACCATGAATATTCCGACATACCTAGGCCACAATTAGCTGAACTTCTTCCATCTCTCACAATATACAATTGTTAGTAACTATTAAGCATACAAGACTGATGAACTGAATACAACAATATAACTGTCCTAGAGAAAATACAAATACTTACAGCATCTGTCTTCCCTTTGTCTTTCTTTTTTTGCTTCTTATTTGCACGTCCAGTGCGCAAATATGACAATATCTGGGTCAGTTTCTGTATAACTATATCATTTGTCGTAAAGGTAGCTTGCATATTCTGTAATAAGAAAAATTAAACTGATATTAAAAATATCACAATTATATGGTTTAAAATATAGCTGATATGGGTCGAATTGCTTAGTCTGAAACCAAAGGATTTTATGTGTAAAATTTGATCCCTTTCATAGCTCTTGCATGAATCAGTATTACAAATTCGAACTTGAACAATTCAACCGGCAGTTTTCTACCAGTGGTGAATATTCCTAAGAAAACAAGTCTCTTGTATGTAACTCATGGAAAAATCATTACCATATATATTTTGAGAGTGGACACAGACAGTTTGGAATTGGTGCTAAAGCTGGATGCCCTTCCTAGTATCCGATGGTGGGCTCAATCATGGTTCAGTGACTAACCGAGTCACGTGCTCTAACCATTGCACTACCACAGTCTCAAAAGAAGGCTTGTTATATGGTTAAAATACCATATTTTAAACTAATGTTACCTCAATGCCCTGAAGATCTGCTTTGGACCTGATGACTGTGGTGGGAATGTCTGTTTCAGCCACTTCATCATCAAGATCAATGGCATAAGCCATGCGTCCAGGAAGAAAGAGATCATTAAACTCAGAGCGCTTGTTACCAAATATGGAAGCGAATATCCGTCGTCCAAAGTTGGTTCTAAAATACAAAGAAAAATAAGACTGAAATCATAATGCAGAATATTTAAATAATGTTATAATAAACTTCCTGGGAGGTAGTATTAAAGTAAAACTTGATGAAAGCTTAATGGAGAACATAAACTATATATGCAAATATTTACCTACCAGTCCATATGGGAAATGGAAGGGAGTTTTGTGACAGGCTGGAAAAATATAATCAAAATATTGTTCCCCATGGGAAAAAAATATTAAATAGTGAGCATATTTATGATTTTCCTCTATTCAAAACATATTTTTAAAAATATAAGTTACATATACAGGGAATCAATTGCATTCCTATATAATATAGTTGTTACAATAACGCTTTACATATACAGGGAATCAATTGCATTCCTATATAATATAGTTGTTACAATAACGCTTTACATATACAGGGAATCAATTGCATTCCTATATAATATAGTTGTTACAATAACGCTATCTTTTTTTTATGCCTTTTTGTGTCACTCTTAATTCCCACTTGAAAGGATGTGAATACAGACAGGGTGGAGCTAGAGAATTAAGACTGGATGCTCTTCTTTACGCCCCGCAATGGGATCGAACACAAGTTTGTCACTTCCCAAGTTGAGTTGCTACCATGGTTGCAGCTTCCATGGTCCTCAATCAAGCTATCCTAATTTAAAACCCAAAATCTAAATCTTAGATAGGTATTCAACTGTTTCCCATTCTAAATAGCCACAGAAATTTACCATCTAATTCTGGTTTTGAAGATATCTTCATTCACATATTTAATTTATTATCGATTATTTTGCTCCTACTAGTATTTTTTACTTAGAGTGGGTGTGATTTGGGCTGCCATGAGATGAAGCAGTGGGAGTAAATAAGATGTGGCTGTCGGACCTCAAGGCAGGATACTTACCCTGTGGATGACCCACGACAAGTAGTAGGGGGGAATTGCGGCAGCCCTTTATACCCGAGGAGTTAAGAGGAGAGAAGAAGATATAATAGCTTCTGGAAGTGTGCTCTGACTTTGACACCTCTTCCAAGGGGAGGATTAATTCCAATGTACAGTATATGTATGTATGTGCACTATTCTAAAAGCGAACTGAAAAAAATAAGAAATGGAAATTAAACTCTTTTATTAGTCTTACTTAAAAGTGAGTTCTTCCTCTTCTTGAACAGTCTTTTTTTCCTTAGGTGGTGCACTCTCAGTAGGTGGTGGTGGTCTTTCACTCTCCACTGGCATTAGGACTTCTGACTCCTTGATCTGGATTTCGGATCGTACTTTCTGCAATAAGGCATAATCCAAACCTTTCACCAAATGGGTGTGTTCCATATCACCACCCAAGAATTTTGATTCTTGAATCATTTGCTTTCGGCGTTCAGCTGCATCCAGTCCCCTAAAAATGGTATAAGTTAAGTAATGCAGTATATCTGAGAAAACAAAACATAATAAATTATAACACTAAGAATTTTCGGATATTGCAAAGAAGAGTAACCCCAGGGTGATCTAGAATTATTCATATTTAATATGGCAAATCACCTACCCTAACAAGGTACAAGAGTTATTTAATTTCATCTATCTATAAATCTACCTTGGCCGTTTCCCCCTTTAATTGGGGGGTAGCCAACATCAAGAAAGGAAAACAATAAGGGGATTACTTTGCTCTATGGGCAATGACGAGGGAGCTAGCGACCGTTCAGATGGCACTGCTGGAGTGCCACAGCTCATCCTCCCAGCTCTTCCACAACCTGTGTCGCTTCACAACTGCCAACTCCTCCTACTGCCCTTACCACAGGGCTACCTCTGTAAGATGCAGCCCCGTGGTAACAGCAGATGCCCATCAGAGCTGCGTCACAATCGCTCGCCACTCATTCCTATTCCTAGCACGCTCGCTTGCTTCCCTCACATCCATACTCCTATCATTCAGGGCTCTCCTTACTCCATCCATCTATCCAAACCTAGGCCTCCCTCTAGCATTTCTCCCATCTCGCATTCATCACCTTTTTCAGCAGCCTTTCATCATCCATCCTTTCCACATGGCCAAACCATCTCAGAACATTCATATCTACTCTGGCTGCAATTTCTCTCCTAACACCCATTCTTGCTCTCATCACTTCATTCCTAACCCTATCCAATCGAGATACACCAATCATACTCCTCAGGCATTTCATCTCAAACACATTTAGTTTCCGTCTCTCTGATCCATACATCACAGTTGGCACAACCACTTTCTCATACAAAACTTTCTTAACATTCATTTCCAACCCTCTATTCTTCATCACTCCTTTCAATGCACCCAATACTTTACATCCTTCATTCACTCTGTGACACATATCTGCTTCCACTCCACCATTTGCAGCTATAACCGAGCCTAAATACTTAAACTGATTAACCTCTTCAAGTGTCTCTCCATTCAACATAACATTCACTCCAGCACCATCCTCATTTCTTGTACACCTCATAACCTTACTCTTTCCCACATTCACTCGCAACTTCCTTCTCTCACACACCATTCCAAATTCTGACACTAACTGACACAGCTTTTCCTCTGAATCTGCCACCACCACAGTATCATCTGCAAACAGCTACTGATTCAGCTCCCACTCGTTATCATCCCCATCTACCATTCTCAAACCTCGACCACGCACTCGCTCATTCACCTCTCTTACAACTCCATCAATATACAAATTGAACAGCCATGGTGACATCACACTTCCCTGTCTCAGTCCCACACTCACTGGAAACCACTCACTTACTTCATTCCCTACCCTAACACAAGCTCTACTGCCCTCATACAAACTCTTCACTGCATGCAACAATTTACCATTAATTCCATATACTCTCAAAACATTCCACAAAGCCTCTCTATCAACTTTATCATATGCTTTCTCCAGATCCAAAAATGCAAAATACACATCTTTACCCTTTGCTAAATATTTCTCACATAATTGCCTAACTATAAAAATCTGATCTATACAACCTCTACCTCTCCTAAAACCACTCTGCACTTCCGCAATCACATATTCTGTCTTATCCCTAATCCTATTAACCAGTATCCTACCATACACTTTTCCTACCACACTCAACAAACTTATACCCCTAAAATTACTGCATTCATACACATCTCCCTTACCTTTGTATAGGGGCACTATACAGGCAATCACCCATTCCACTGGCACCAATGACAACATAAAGCATATATTAAACACTCTCACTAACCATTCCAATGCAGTCACACCCCCTTCTTTCAACTTCTCCGCTCTCACACCATCCATTCCAGGTGCTTTACCTGCTTTTGCTTCATAAAATGCCCTTTTCACCTCCTCTCTTGTAATCTCTCTCTCATTTTCATCTCCCATTACTGGCCCGTGAACCCCCCCACTGCCACTATAGCTGCCTCTCTATCTTCCTCAACATTCAGCAAGTACTCAAAATATTCTGCCCATCTTTTCCTTGCATCGTTCCCTCTTAACATCTGTCCATTCACATCTATCACTGTCTTTTCCATCCTCGATCCACCTTTCCTTACTCTCTTCACTTCTTTCCAAAACTTCTTTTTATTCTCCTCATATGACCTACTAAAATCCTGTCCCCACCTAACATTTGCCAACCTCTTCTCTTCCTCTACCTTCCGCTTGCTTTCCAAATTTTTCTCCCTATATCTTTCATACTTCTCCCTACTTTTACACTGCAGCCATTCCTCAAAAGCCCTCTTTTTCTCTTCCACCTTCATTTTCACCCCTTCATTCCACCACTCGCTGCCCCTCCTCATGCCACCTCCAACAAACCTCTTTCCACACACATCACTTGCATGTCCCACAAAACATTCTTTCATCAACCCCCATTCCTCCTCTAACTTCCCAACTTCTCTTTCTTACACCCTGTCATATGCCACTCTCAACCTGTCCAGATATTCCTGTCTCTTCTCTGGCTTTTTCAACTCTTCCACCTTCACTATTTCCCTTCTACATCCCCCCACACTATTTCCCCACTCTTTTGCTACTACCACTTTTGCTTCAACCAAAAAATGATCAGACATCCCAGCAGCCACACCCCTGAATGCATGTACATATTTCACTCTACCAACCATGCTCTTTGCTACCAACACATAATCCATCAATGCTCTTTCTTTCACTCTTCCATTTGCCACTCTCATCCAATTATACTTATTTATTAACTTCTTCTTAAATAAACTATTACCCATCACCAACTCTTGCTCCACACACATATCTAACAGTCTCTTGCCACTCTCATTCCCACCTGGTACCCCATACTTTCCTACAACACCTTCTATCTCTCCATCACCAACTCTGGCATTCAAGTCACCCAACACAACTACATAGTTCCTTCTGCTCAGACCATCAACACATCTACTTAACTCACTCCAGAATTCATCCCGCTCTTCCTCACTTCTTTAACATCCTGGCCCATACGCTCTAACAAAAGCCCAACATTCCCTTCCTATCCTAGCCCTCACCCACATCAGCCTAGATGACACTTCTTTCCATTCCACTACCTGATTTACCATCCATTCACTCAGCAATAATGCCACGCCTTCTCTCGCTCTCCCCCTTTCAACCCCAGACACCCTACCCGTCACATCACCAAATGCCACTTCTCCTTTTCCTTTCATCTTCATCTCACACATTGCCAATACATCCATCCTCCTCCTACCAAACATATATCCAATCTCACATCTTTTGCTCTCTATCGTACTACAACCACGCACATTTAGACACCCCAAAACTAGAGTTTGGGGAGAAGTTATTCTCCCCTCTACTCCCCTTCTTCTTTGACATCTCGCAGGAGGTTGATACAAGGGGGGGATTCCTAGTTCCCCCGCCCCGTCCACTTTTAGTCGCCTTTTGCGACACGCAGGGAATACGTTGAGGCTATTCTTTGATGTTGTGCCCGCCACCACAGGGCACATATTTCATATGGGGTTATAAAGGCTACTCATTTTTACGAGATCCAATTTTTCTCAATAATGAAAGAATTTGAAATTTAAGTTCAAGGCAAGCAGATCAGGTCTATTTCTATACAAAAGCAATAATCCCCCTTATAAAAAGGGAGTGGTTGAGTCAAAGCAAAAAACCTGACTCTTCATGGAGGAAAATAAAAAAGGGGAGGTTTCCAATCCTCTCATTCTGCTCCATTTAGTAGACTTTTAAGGCATGCAGAGTATCATGGAGGAGGTATTCTTGTCCCCCTTAGGAATTAGGTAATATTTTTAGAGAAAGATAAGTTTGTTGTTAAGCGCCTCGTCAAATATGCTTAGGCAACGATATCCCGTCATCTGCATCACTCACTAATTAAAAGATGGGAACCTTTTACCATTTATTAACTTAAAAGACATAGCTAGCATTATGAGGACTCAGGTAATCAAACACTAATTCTGAAATTTTGAATTAAATCTAATCTACTCTCAACTATGCTTTATGTGTCACTATTGATCCCAAGTATGGGGGAGGACACAGACAGATTGGAGCTGGCAAATTATGGATGAATGCCCTTCCTAATCATATCCATTCTATGGAACTTAAATATCACATAAGGGGTAAGGATGTACATATGAATACACATATCAAAGGGAATCTGTTTTACATAAGGTTTAGTTACTTAACCCTAGGGTCGCTGATGATATCTAGTTCATATGCTAGAAGTAACAAGTCTTCCTGGTCAAACTCACTCATCTAATCCATATATACATATGAACTAAAAATCTTCTCAGTCTCTCCTTATCTACGCCTACCAGGTATTTACATCAAGTAAGCAGTTTTTGCTGCAAAATCTTTATTAAAACTTAGCTATATCTAAACTTGTTTTTCAAGTAATATATTCACGTGACTTAATAGTGCCTTATTAATATTCAGCCACACTAATTCATGTATTATACTGTTACCTCATCTATCCTCTCATTAATTAAAGTTTAGTTCACCATTATTTACCCTTCCAGTATACTATACTTAGTAAAGATGCCTACCGTTTCTTCTGCTTAGTTTTACTTTATCTAAAGACTAACAATAATTTGCGCCTCCCCTCCAAAGACCAACTATCATCTTCCCCAAAATTAAGACATGCTGTTCTTTCTTCAAATTGCACATCTGTACAGTAACTCATCATCCTAAGAATTTCAAAAGTAAACCTCTAATCCTTCCTCCAAAAGTTAACCACTTGAGTTGTACAGCATAAACTACAATCAGTAATAAGGGGAGCATCAGCTGCTGACAATTTCATGTACTTTAAACTCCAACCCCATAACTTCCCTCAATCCCTCTACCTAAAGCTCTCAAAAATCTTTTTTAATTATCTCTTCAACATAGGAATGAAATTTTGTAAATGACAACTGACTCTTGTCTAATAAAAATATTTTCTATCACTAAACTCTTTGGTGTCTTCTTTATTTACTCTCACATTTACAATTTCTTTACTTTTAATCTACTTTTAACCTTTGCACATATACCTTCTATCTATTACATCTGCAGGACCTATACCAGTATCTCCATATGCACTATCTCCAAAGCCTTTTCTACAACTCATACAGTTAAAGATGCCTAACCTTCACCAAAAATGAATAACATATCTCATGATGTAAGTATTGAGCTATAAGAAGAGGCTGGACGAGTCCTTCACTGACGCCTATCCAGAATGTAACAGCATCTCATACAAGCAAACACAATACAGAAAACTGCACTGTTTACAGCCACTTATGCCAACAACACAACATACACTCCCACAGAGATCTGCGGGAAGACCTGGAAACCGGAATGGCCTTCAGGGAACAACAACAGAATCCATCATTCATGCAATACACTTGTTCTGTCATTATTCTATCTTGCTTATCCCCCAGATATTAAACAAATATATAAACTGTGTCTTTATCATACTTATTACACAATTCGTCTATCAAGGCATTACATTAACCTAGCCACAGCTCTTGGAGATTTCCAAAAATAGCTATTCAGAAGGGTTTATATATACAAATATATTCGAAATTATTAATAACTACAATTTCCTGTAAACTAAAGACATATGGATAATTCTCAAAAAAGCAAATGCATCAATAAATTCACTTTTACTTCATTAACACAACACTGCAGTGTGAATAAAGCACGTCTATATATTACCATTGCAAAAAGCACTGGAACTTAACTTACGACTTCAGATCAGGGGCAACTGCACGATATCCTCCCATTCCTGCTTGAGAAGGATCTTCCGCCTGGTAATCTGGATTTTTTCCTTCACGCCGTTCTTTAGCACGATCACGATACTTTTCAGCTAATTCAGCCATTTTCTCTTCCTCCTCTTTCTTGATTTTGGCATAGTAACTGAAGAAGAAATTTATGTTAAATAAAATGATATGCACAAAATTAGCCATGTATGTGTTAGAAAATTATATTATAAACTGTTTGGTAAAGACAAAAGCACTGACAGAACTTGGTTTTGATTCTCTGTAATCCCAATAGGCTCACTGAAAACAGTAGTCTTCATATAACAACTCATAAGCATTAAAATTGCTTGAGATATTTCAATAAATTCTTTATAAAAAGACCAACATACAGTATAAAAATAAGTAGCATATAAGATTATATGTAAAATACACACTTCAATAACTTAAATATATCACAGTTACAAGTAATAAATGTACAGAATATCTTTACGCTGTTTGTGCTCAACACAAAAATGACAAATTGCAATTTACCTCTTTTTCTTCTTCCTCTCAGCTGCTCTAACATCATCCTTATTTTCTCGACGTTGAGTAGCTGGTTCTGCATTAGTTGTCTTGACACCAGATGTAGCTACTGTCTCTTTCTGGCTACCTGGTGGGGCACGAGGGGTCATCAACAACTTCCTAAAATCTGCATTTGTGAGTCGCTGGGGCCTAATATAAATATAAGGGAAAATATTCATTCAAAATCATTATCATAAACATTAACATGCTTTACATATAGAATAAAATATTTGTATAATTATATATAAAATGTCTCATAATGATATAGCCATACATGCTCATATACGATGCAAAACCTATGAAATACATATTCCATTATTATATAGCTTCCTGATTTGGCAATTCCCAACTTCATATTAAATTCACTTATCAACAAAAATTACATACATATTTATATGATAAAAATTTAAAGACAGCAAAATATAAAGTTTATATATAAGAACATTACAGACCTAAATATTTATGTTGTTCATTGAATAAAGAAGAAGAAGAAGAAGAAGAAGAAGAAGAAGAAGAAGAAGGAGGAGGAGGAGGAGGAGGAGAAGGAGAAGGAGAAGGAGAAGGAGAAGGAGAAGGAGGAGAAGGAGAAGAAGAAGAAGAAGAAGAAGAAGAAGAAGAAGAAGAAGAAGAAGAAGAAGGGGGAAATCCGCGATACAGTGAATCCGCGATAGGTGAACCACGATAGAGCGAGGGATTACTGTGTGTGTATGTATATATATATATATATATATATATATATATATATATATATATATATATATATATATATATATATATATATATATATCCCTCAAAACCTAATGGCATATAAGGTCAGATTTTCTGTAAGGTCAAGAACAATTACAAAAATAATTTCATATAATTCCAGATATTGTATATTGTTGTACATAAAACATCTTTACTCAATATGACAATCTTAGAGAATGAAAATCTTGAACTTACTTTTCATCAATTAGTGATTCCCCTGCTCCAGGAGGTGCTAGGGGATTTGAGAAGGCTTCTTCACCAGCTGCAAATACAAAATGCTGGATTACAATTTGAATGTTGTATAATACATATCAAAATGCTAATATTTTTTTGCATCGCATTCTACCTAGTTTATTCTGCCCCACCCAAATTACCAGAAATCAACCAATGCCAATACTTGTAAAAAAAATTTATTTTATTAATTGTAATACCAATCAGTTTTCAAGAAGTTTTAAGCCAGCTACCTCTAGAAAGTGGAATGAATCGCTATTCCATATTATTGAATCAATGGAGCTTCAAAAGTTTAAGTTAGGCACATATAAATTTTCATCAAGCATACTTTAATGCCCAATTTTTAAAATTATAGTGGAATAATGCTAGTTTAATAATACTGAGTTGCAACATTTCATATCTTCTCTATTTCTTTTCCTAACCTGAGAAATCAGTGTTACAACACTTCCTGGATTGTGCTGAACTGCTGCATAAACACCCAAATTCACCCTCTTGAGGTATACTGTATATGGCTTCAATTTTGAGTTGTGATGGGTTAGTTTAAGGGTTCTCAAAGTGGTCGATATTGACCCCCAAGAGTCGATGGGACCATCCAAGGGGTCGATGAATAGCCAGGGGGTCAAAGGGGGGTTGACGAATAACCAGGGGGTTGGTGAATATTTACTGCTGGGGTCGAAGGGACCTTTGAGGTCTCCGATTTGAAATTCTGGATAATAATTTGTATAAATCGGAAGAATATCAGACACTATTAGATTAAAAAAAAATTACATTAATTTCTTGAATTCAGACAATAGGTCATATTTTTTCAGTAAATCTTCATAAATTTCAGCAGCGCTGGCAACACTACCTTCAACCAACCCCTCTCTCTCATCATCTATCGCAGCTCTACTGTCCGTACTATTGTCCATACAGGATGCATTCCTGTCTCTGTCCCGTTCTTGTAGCCAAGAAACTAAGTGGTGAGCTGCATGATGCCATGAAAGTACGCATCAGGGCAATTAGCAAAATCAAGGCATATCCACTTAATTCACGATTGTTTGCACTGCTGTGCGAGAAAATGATAACATGTTTAACCAATTACTCCTACACACTGAGGTAAGGTGGCTGTCTAGGGGTCACAGCTTGCAAAGACTTGTTGACTTGTACAACTCAACTGTTCAGTTCCTGCCAGATGTGGACTCATCTTTATGTGAAGAGTTGAAAAAATGCAAAAATAGCTTGTGGAGGCCCATCATGCACATCCTTCACATTAACAATGTCAACAGTGAAAGAAAAGGTGTTGCACTGCGAATCAAGTTACTTATACTCGTACACATCAACATATTTTCTTACTGCGTTTCCTTTTTACTATACTGCATATCAACTACTACTATTGATACTATTCATATCTTTTTGCCATCGGTGTTTTTTTTTTTCTTGAATTAAAAGCTAGGGGTCGACAGAAAATTTGAAACTTCATTGGGGGGTCAACCAGTTTAAAAGTTTGAGAACCCCTGGGTTAGTTGCATTAGGTTTGTTTAGCTTAGGTTAGGTTTCTTAGATTAGATGATACAAGTACCCATCGCCACTCATCAATATAGGTCCTAACACAAAAACTTGTGATTTCCAAATTAAACAATTATCAAGTTCATTCAAAACACATTGAAACTTATCAGAAAAACACTAGTTTAACCAAAAATAGAACCGACGCATAAAACGAATTATAAAAAGAGTTAGATTAGGTGGATTAAGTTATTTACCCATTGCTGCCCATAACTGTCGGCCCTAATAAAACAAAAAATGTGATTTCCTATGAAAAAAATTATCAGATTAATTGAAAGTACATCGAATTCTATAAGAAAAAAAATAGTTTAGTCCAGAAATAGAAAGGGTGAATAAAACAAATCTTAACCGATAGATTTATAACGTCTTTTTTTTTTTATAATCTATATTATCGCTGAAAATATCTATAGATAGTCTTATCCAATTACATGCTAATCTCAGCATAACTGAGCGACATCACAATACTCCAAAAATGCTGAAAGAAATTGGCTAATCTCAGAAAAACTGCCGTTGACAGGAGTCAAAATTTTGAGTTCCTCAAACGAAATCTGAAACGGCAGCACTGGGGGTTGTCAGAATATTACTTCGCGACACGAAATCAAATTACAGAAATTCGTGACCAGTGACACTGATATACACTAAGTGCTAGGTATGAACAATTATTCACATACCTGTTGGCATGGTGACTGAGAGAGATTTGCAACTACGAAGTTATAAATAATAATGATGGTGAAAAATAATTAGTATCACACCTCCGACATTATTTTTGCTAGGCAAGCAACAATGATAAACAATATTACTTGCTTAGACTGGGATGCCTCTGAAAGCGAATACACATATATAATGATAAATAAATAAAAATAGCCCATTTAGAATATCTTATGCAACAGTAAAAGAGCATATGTAATTCTCTTCACCATAATTTGATTCACCACTAAGAAAATACAAGTTTTATATAGAGTAACTGTCATATGGATATCGGAACTGAAACCTGGCAACCTTTAATACGACAAAACAGTGTTACCAGAAATGTGTCTGATATTAAAAAAAAAAAAATACTTCAGTTACATGTAACTAGTAATTACTTATATGCAATTAAGAGGCTGATTATATTGCTCGAAGTTGTTTGTAAGCTGTTACTTATGGAATATTATGTTCCAGACTAATTTTGCTACAATGATGCCACATTCTCTTCTAATAAAATATTTATCACCCATTTAAACTCCCAAACATAGTATTCCACCCATTGTCAAGACTGATTTATTATACCTTTTACTAATGATTTTTTTGTCTTTAAGATTCAAACCTTTAGCTCTTTGGATTTAGAATTAAGACGAATATATTTCTTTTAGTCCTTCCTTATACTGGAATTTTATTACATAATTGTGAACTAACACTAATGCATTATATTTTACATAGATAGATCAGAAGGGAGATATATTTCCAAGCTTATGCATCACAATAATAATAAATGGGGACTCATTCACAATAAGTCCTCATTTGAGAGAGTGGCCAGAGCTGGAAAATTAATGGTGGATCCTTTTCCCTAAGCCACAAGGCGGTTTCGAACCCGCATTACATTGAAGTCTTGTATACCAAAATTACACACAAGACTTTAATGTAATAAAAAATGACAAAATGTGCCGTATGTGAGCGTGTGTGTTTTTGTATGCATGATTGTGTGTACGGTAGTGCATCAGTCTGCTTAATTATTTCTTTATTTGTTTGGTATATTTTACCCTTTTATAAATTGTACACTTAAGTACATACGTACATCTCTGGCTTTTTTTTTTGTCAACTTAAATATATCTTTATGTATTCCTTTATGCAATTGTATCTTTTTGTGCATACATATCTCATCTATTGCTTTCAATTTTTGCATCTTACAGTCTATGTTTGACCAATATATAACAGTCTCTCCATTCCTACATGCATGCGAATTGTAGAGTTTATATAAACCATAGTGAGAAGCCGAGTTTATTCAGGGATTCTTTTTGCTTTATTGTACATCAGTAGCTGTTGAACCACTCCATACATCTTGCTACAGGGTGTTAACAAAGTAAATAGAAATACATAAGGACATCAGAGAAAAAAAACTTCAGTTTTCTCTCTCCATTAACACTGGTGTGGTATCCAACCACTCCTTCACCTAAAATGGAGATGGAAACCTGCAGCAAAATAAACCTTGCAGCTCTCCAATGTATGATTTTGGTTACTCTTTTCTTCCAAGGCACAAACAAATCTCTATTAAGCATACTTTTCTGCTATCTTTTTAAGATTATAGTGAAATAATGCCAGTAATATATTAGTCAGTTGAACCATATATGCAAATATTTTTTCTATCTTTTGTCATTCACTTTCCTCATTAAGTTGCTTCCACTACTAGAGCAGCCATCGGGTTTATTATAGTCTTTAGCCTTTTTCCAGCTGGGCGTGTTTCTTCGATAATGATAATAATGAAAATAATAATAATAATAATAATAATAATAATAATAATAATAATAATAATAATAATAATAATAATTATTATTATTATTATTATTATTATTATTATTATTATTATAATGATTTGTACTTTCCCTAATACTGGTGTTCACATGCAGTTATCTAATGAGTCATTTTTCCCTCTCTAAAAAAATTATATAAAAGACACTCTCAAAGAATGATTTCACTTGTATGATGATATAGTAACTCCTATTTTTTTTTCCAATACTCTTATTCATATGAAATGTCAGTTTCTTACACAACCAAGTAATTTTGCGATTGTATGCACCCGCCTGGATGCCTGACATTAAATAACAAGGTACATATGACCAAAATTCAGAATGGGAGCAGACTGTGAGCAAATTTATTCTCAAACTTGTCTGAGTGGGGAAACCATCAATTGTATCTGATAACTTTCTGCATCGTCTATGCTGTATAAGCCTTCCTCCAATAAAAGTATATTGAATAAAGATTTAAAGACCTTACAAAATAATTACCTCATGTCGGTAAAAATATATCCCTAATATTAGTAAGGCATGTGGTTGATGTAAACAGAAGATAATAGGAATAGAAAATTTAAAATATCTACCGATTTACGAATCTTAGTAAATAACTATAAAGAAAATGTTTTTCATCTTCAAATTTATGTTGAATATGGATAACAATACCTGTATACCGTATTTGGCACATACCTTTTAGCTACATCATTTACTCTATTATTGTTTTTCGAGTTGCATTTACTATAATGTACTTAAGGCAAATTTGCTAGTCTTGCAATACAATAACACAAAATCCTAAGAACAAGGGAGTTCACTTACATTAATTACAAAATATTCTACTTACCTTGGGATTTCTAGTAATTGACTGTTCCTATATATGGTGAACTTAGGGTATGTGCTATGCAGGATTGTTATGATTTAGATCAACTGATTTATGTCAATTTATATCAGAGTAAAAACAAAATAAAAATTCAATGTGATTTTTTTTTTTTTTACAAAATATGAAAATACTTTCTACATACATTCAGTTGCACATGTGCTACGCAGTTTATTCCAAAGGAAATGAATGTGATTCTACTCCTTGGTAATGATTTAACTATTATATGCTGATATTAGATTATTTCCTCCTGAGGGAGGGGTATAGGAATCCTTCCTCCATGTTCCCCAGTGAGTTTTAAAAGTTGACCAAATGAGGCAGACCTAGGGGACTGGGAATACCTTCCTCTGTATATTCTTCCCGGAAAATGACTCAGCCAGCCCTCTTATAAGAGAGTATGTGGCTGTTGTATATAGACTTCATTAGTAGCCAAATAATTTAAAATTGGGAATTTACTATGATAAAAAATTTCAAGGTATTTTAGTTTTACGTAAATGTTAGAAGTGATAAAGGTACAAACATAATACCAAGATAAAGATATTTTGAGTAAAGAATAAATGTAGATTTAAACACCTTCCCACTATCTAACAAGAGTAATGGATCAAAAGTATCAAGGTGGGTCTCTGAATCCCAAGCACCGACACACTGCAGAAAAGAATGTTTGCGAGTGCCATTCATATTATTTCCAGCTATCATGTCGTTCCATGAAAGAAGTGCACCATTCAAAGAACTTCATTTTTGCAAATATGCTGTAGAATCCATCTCTGTCTATGTATGGTGGAAATATTTTGCAAATGATTTAAAAGAAAATGTACTGGATGCTTCTAAGCAGATATTTACGCCAATTCCATCATTAGTAGGTGTTGAGAGAATTTTTTCATCATATGGTTCTATACATTCTAAGATCAGGAATCAATTAGGTCAGGAAGAGGCATCAAATCTAGTGAGTGTTCATAGGCTCTTTTAATAAGTAAGTTTTAACAACTGCATTTTTACAAAACCTCAGAACTGAGAAGTACATGTTTGCTTCTGTTTTGTGCATTCTAATAAATCATTGTTGCTAAGCAAATTTCAATATTAGTTGTTTTTGTTTTAGAAAGGCTGAACAATTTATGAATTAAGTATGGATTAACAACTTTTTATTCCTAAAGAGTATCAAAGTTGGAGACTGTTCATAGGCATTTCATCTGAGTATACCTTCAATATTATTTTTTCTTGCATTTCATCTAAGTATACCTTCAATATTATTTTTTATTTTTATTTTTAGAGGGTGAACATTTTTACAATTAGTACATGTTTTACTGTCCAATATCTTAATAGGATATACTATATTTTAGGTTTTTTAAATATGCCTAATGATTTTTGTTTTTTATAAATACAGTTGTCCCTCAGTATATGGTGTTAATTGCTTCCACCACTTCCCATGAACTTCAAAAATTGCATTTAGTTCAACTCCTTATACAACTCTGTCTGTAATTAGGATATAATCTTTTCAAAACCTTCCTGTATACTCTGAATTATGCCTAAATTACTGTTCTTTACAAAAACTTTACCAAATACAATTTAAATATATGCAAAAACAATACTGGAGGTTCTATAATGCTTTTTTTTTTTTTTTGTGAGAAAAATTTTAATTAAAAAACATTTTTTCTTAAGTTTTTGAACAGAGTATACTCAAAACCATATTAATAAAAACAATATAAGGTGAAGGACAAGTATACATGCCACAAGAACAATTCTTGTTATTAGTTGCTGTCCTGCTCACCTTTTGGGGAAGTGTTGTAGTCGGTTGAGTAAACCATCAGAGTAAAGATATAAATAAACAAATATCCAATTTAAATAGTTTTTTCATTCCCGATTTGTCAAGCTTTGTAATATGCGCAAGACTATGTAAGCGAGCTGTCTGGCCCACAATATGCAATTTAATTTTTGGTATATTACTAAAATCAAGAGAAAGTCAGTGATACAATATTTTACAAGTAACCTGAAGTGAATGAAAGAGCAATATCTTTCCATACATTATACTGTAAATTACTGTACTTGCATTCTTGTAATGAAACTTTTATAAACTATAAAGAACATAAGATTACCACATTAATCTGCATATTTTTGTTTCGTTTATTTTTATATCAGGCTCTAAGCAAAGAATGTGCAAAATGCACAAGAAAATATGGTTTCTATAACATGCTACAAGGGTGTAATGTAAACAAAATCATAATGTATTAAATTTTCAATAAAAAGGAACAAGTATGAAATTAAGATAGAGAACTCAAAAAAAATACTAAAATGATATCTTAATAAGCACCCTAATTACAAAGACATACATTAGTTCTCATCCGGTAAATGAGAAATTCACAAATCTTTTCTATAGACTCGGGAGCCCAGTCTCTCATAGTAATGCTTTAGAGTTTCTTGTGCTTCAAAATATGTTTTACAAGGATGAACCACATATTTGTCAATAAATCTTATCATACAACGCAAATCATCTTTGTATAATATAGAATCCTCACCTGCAAGAATTTGAGTATGTGCATTAATATATTTTGACATAATATGCTCTATATGCTTTCCAAGATCAGAAGAAGTAAAAGAATTCTCTATATTTTCTTCACTTATCATGTTTTCCAAAACTGTGACATTACAACTTATACACCAGCCTTTACTGTCCACAATCAGACCACATTTACAACATTTCAGATTAAATTTTGATGTAAGGTTTGCATAAGTGGGCCAATTATTCTTGCAAGGCTCACATAAACAGGTGAAACAGTATTGTTTACTTAAAACAGAGTTCCTCTGAGATGGCATTTCTAGTGCATAGTGTTCACCATAACTGTCTGTAATTTCTGCTCCTTTCTTAATGAAGCTTATAGCCCTAAGAGTTACAACCTTTCCATGACTAAAACGTGCAGCAGATGGATTACACGAATGATTTGTTAAACTTAATACACCAAATGCACCACAGCCAATCTCTTGACTGAAACTGTTCGAAAGAGAGTTAACATTTATCTGAAAGGAAAAATAAGCATTACTAACATGAGGATTCTAAAAAGATGAAGTTATTACCTTTATTTTTGAACTATAAATGCTTTTCTTTCCTTCTCAAAAAGGAACATTTTCTCAGAAGCTAGAACAATATGATTTTACATGACACTCATGTTATGCCTTGTATTGCAAAAGCTAATAAGAAGGTTGCATATGAGCAAAGGGGTAACAAATCTTAATCATGCTCAGTTTGCTTTGCTGTTTTGTCATTATCAATTCCAATTTGAATATAGTAACAGATCTTCATTGTGCTCTGTTTGATTTGCTGTTTTAAGTCATTATCACTATCAGATCTTAATCATGTGCTGTTTGCTTTGCTGTTTTATGTCATTATTAATTCCCATTCGAATGTGGACACTGAGGTTGGAGTTTGGGAATTAAGGCCACATGAACTTCATAATACCATGTAATGGGCTGGAATACGGGTTCATCACTTCCCGAGTTTGGAGCTCTATCCACTACACTACCCCGGGGTAGGCAGATCTTTTTCTCTGCCTACATCTAAACCGAATATTCTTAGATATTCGTAACACATCTCTTATTATCCCTTCACCTTTAACAAATCACAACCCTACCCATATCTGTTTCTCTATATTCTGTTTTTTCTACGTGCCCAGGCCCGATGAAGGTAGTTTTATTCTCTTGGCCTGTCCTGGTGTCATATTCATAGAAAGAGAAAAAAATAAAGGCCTCTTATTCTCACAAATTCCGTCACCTGGCCTGTATCTAGGAAAAATGCCAGAAAACAAGCCATCCTTATACTCCCATATAGTCACATCTTACAAAACAAACATAGCATGCGAGGGTGGATTTATATTTCTCCCTGCAGATGATGTTGTATAGTGTAAATGGAAACTACAAAGCCTATATTGAATATCTTATAAAGACAAACTAAAATACTAACAAGGAATTATTATAGCAAGTGCCTTTAAAAATCAAACAGCTAATGCCATTTATCTAAGCAAATATGGCACTTTTGGGAAATGATATTCTGTAGGTTGAATACATACATCAATCTTCTTAGTTGCGAAATACTATACCTGCAGCTCAGTAATTGAGTGGGCATTACATGGAAGATTCATCATATGAACAAAAAGAGTGCTTCCAACTAATATGTAATCCTCTTGACTAGGAGTAAAAGATTTATCTGAGGTGCAGGAAAAATAGCTTCCACTTTCTTTGAGTAGCCAGGTAAGAACAACAGCCATTGCACATCTTTTGAATATGTCACTAACTGATCTGTGCATCTTGTTTGTTACCAGGTGATAAACTGTTCTATAGTCAGACGTGCTATATACAGGCTTTCCCTCACAATTAAATCCCAGCATTTCAGGGGGAAGCCTCATTATTTCTTGTTTAAGAACTGGGATTAGTTTTTTCAGATATGGAAATGTAGTTTGGATCATAATTCTGTATGCTAAAACAGCATTTTTTCCCATATCAAGAGCAGCTAATGTTGGTAAAACACTGCACTCTTGAATATGATTACACTCTAGCCCTGAGGAACGGCACACTTCACTACAGAATACGACCTGAA
>JAXCGZ010002121.1:0-67500 GCA_037179515.1 Halocaridina rubra
TCAATTAATAAATACATTAATATATAAATAAAGAAGACATATATCATACCACTACATATGTACCTATCATATTTACCTTATTAAGGTACACAAACAACTATCTAATTTACCTAACCTGACCTAGGTTAGGTTAGGTCAGGTTTGGTTAAGCTAGTTTGATAGTTACATACATTAATAGTGTAAATTTGGATGTCTGTGTAGTTGATTGACTCTTGGAAATTCAAGGTTTCTATCGTCTCCCCAAAATATAACGCCCCCCATTTTTTTATTTTGTTTATTTTCGACAATCAATTATAACTTTAATTGTGCCATTTATATCAAAGTATTATTTTATCCAGGAATGGATGATAGAGATTTAGACATATTAATCAAATAATTATTATTATATAAGGAATAAATACGAGTTATGGCGGCAGGTGTATAAAACAATTCTTATTTTACGTTTCTTAGATTTACCTGTTTCTAGTAAATCTATCTATAAGAAAAAAAAATATCTCAAATTCCCTAAGTTGGAATTTTTCATTTTTTTATATGATATTATATCTGAACTGAAAAAATTATGGAAAAATAGAGCAACCTCTCTACTAAAAAAGTTAAACAACTATTTATTGTTTACATTTTATGGCGCGCACGGACAAGTGTCAAAGAAGAAGAAGATTTGGGTGTTTTCGTCTTATATGTAATTTTGTTCATTTACTCGGTCAGTGTATATTAAAATGCTCATTATTCTGAAAATTAAAATATATAATTTGTTTATGTATTCTTTCAGGATATATTAAAGTGCCCAATTACTCGTTAAAAAAATAAATTTAGTCTGTTGAGCAGTTAACATGGAATACTTTTTTAATTAATTATTAATTATTTGGTAAATGTTTCATAGTACAACTCCAGTTACGAAAAATACATTGAAATTAATGAATTAGATTTGGTTAGATTAAGAATTATAGTTAATCTCATTAAAAACATGATAACTGAAGTTATTGTTTTTCAGATTTATATAATTCATGTTGTTTTTATTCATTTAATTCATCTCAGAATACTACAGACATCATATTACATTAATTGCATTAGATAAATATACTTATTAACCATAAATTTTATATCATTCTTACCTAGAAAACTTTACCTAACCTAACCAAGCCTTGTGTTGGCGTGGTTTAGTGGTAGATTTTTGAGGGTCTGTTTCACAAAGCCCTTAAATATTAAGAGTAATTGTAAAATTATCCCCCAATTGATTTAGGTACTGAATTGTGGTATTTTTAATGATTGTCTATGTAATATTATCAGTTCAGATGATCATTTGTGCATGGTGGTAGAGCACTTGACTGGAAGTGACGGACCCAGCATCGAGCCCACCATGGGCAAATTCTTCAGCCCCAACCTGTCTGTTGCCATACCCATATCAGGGATTAATAGCGTTACATAAAATGGCAAAGAACAGTAACAATTTTATCGTTGGGTATGTGGTGGTTTAAAATAAAGTGTTCCTTAGAATTAAGATTAAATATTCTTCACTGTTCCTAGGTTCTCAGCTAGGCATTTCCCCCATGACCTTGCTTTGGAGTGCAGGGTGTATCCTAAGCTAGTAAGAGGTCCTGTTGTAAACCAGTAACAAACTCTTAAGTTATCTGGTTTAGCAGTCTAGAAGCAGTTGTTGTTTGCTGTTTCATGTGTTGCCATTAATCTCCATTGGCATGAGGGATAGGTTGGTGCTGGGATATTATGGCAGGTTTCCCTTCCTAATGTCCTGCAGTCAGCTCGAACATGGGTTCGTCACTTCCAGAGATGAGTGCTCGAACCATCGCGTATCATGGTCCCCAGTGCTCTAAAACTAGTATGGTTTAAAAAAAAAATTGGAGAAGCTGCTTGTATGCTATATCATTGTTGTGATTGTCTACTTTTATTAGTTTGTATAATCTAGGTAGAACATGGTCTTAGAGAGAGATAGGTAAAGACAACTGTTCAAATATATAAGATAGACATACATTATTTATTAGCCTTTTTAGTGAAGATGACGGCTGCTTATTTCATTACTAATTTAAAGAAAAAGCTAGCTAAATATCGGGGATATACAAGGAAATAAGTGATCTATGCACATATAAGGTATAGTTTAGGAGCAGTTTTGTGGTTGCTTTGGTGATATGAACCATATTTTCATGATGTTCAAAAAGAAATAATATTCAAAAGAGTGGAGTACAGTTGAGCACTGATGAACTGCAATATATCTAAGTAAACATAATCTGCTCATTTCAGCCATCTAACACTAATATATTATCATTATTATTATTATTATTATTATTATTATTATTATTATTATTATTATTTTCAGAATATTCTTCAGAATGACTGAGTTACATCCACCTATTGAGTTTCCTTTTCCATTTCCTGCATATGATATTCAGAAGGATTTCATGGAAAACTTATTTAAGGCCTTGGAAAAGGGTCACTTGGGAATCTTTGAAAGTCCAACAGGAACTGTGAGTTATACTTTTTCCATATTTTTAGCCACAAGTGTCTGGATGTTTGTATGTTGACAAATGTTGATGTCAGGTGTAAAAGCTCATAATACTAATATGAGTTTGCATTTATGTTTTTCCATGAAAGTCTTCAGCAGTCTGTTGCTTTTACAGAATAGAAGGAACTTTCCAAGGATGTATAGAGGAAAGCAAATTTTCATGAATTGATTGTGTAGTTGATTATATATATATGAACAAAGACTAATTTTTCAGATATCTAGCTCTGTAATTATTCTAATATATGGACCAAAAGCAGGACTTATTATTTCACACAAAGTAAGGTTCTGCGATATACTTTGTGCATTTCTAGTCACAGTTTTACATGATATACAGAGTTGTTTAATATTGTAATATCTGCATATGAATGCTGTAGTATGTGAGAGAGTGATTTTAAGTATGTATATTACTGTTCTGTGTATTGTGATAGTAACGTATTAAACACAGTACTGTATTTAAATCCATTAGGAAATATTATGCAACTTTGAGATGTTTTTATTAGTGGAGAAAATAATATTGAAGACTGTTTATTGAACCTTAAGTTTGCCAGTTTGATCACCTTTGATTTGTCCTTGTCGGTTTTTGCCAAGTTTATCAACAGTAAATTAGTTGCTTGGCAAAACTATTCATGCTTTTTTTTCCGTACAGGGAAAATCCTTGAGTTTAATTTGTGGGGCCCTTACATGGCTGAGGGAACACAATAAACATCATAAGGTATGGTAGTGTTTTTATTTTTACTTATAGTCTTAAGAAATCAGATTGTGAAAGAAATTGGTATTGATAATTGAATATAATTATTATAATGCAATTAACCAGTTTAATGTCTTAATTGCACAATGCATCATTTAAGAAAAACAGTGTTTTATCTTCCTTGTTTGGGGTAGAAACAGAGTGTAGTGTGGCAAGAGATATGATTTCAAGGAAGACTGTATTATCTATTATAATAAACGTGTTTGTTTTGGAATTTATCAGTCAGAACTACAGAGAAGAATAAAAGAGTTTGAAGAATCGGGAACAGATGACAACGATCCAGATTGGTTCAGCGCAGCTACTAAGAAGAGAGAAGAAAGAGAAGAGGTCATGAAGCACAAGGAAGAACTCAGGATCTTAGAAAAACAAGAAGAGAGAGTAAGCAGTTTGAAAAGTCGGCGTAAGGTCATCAAGGTGCGCTAAGTATTAAAGTATATATGGGGGAGTATTACAGTAATGGATACACTAACTTTGACACTTATGAAGTGTATACATTATTACTGGTGCATTCATAATATGAAACATCTTAGGATGTAATTTTTTTTCTCAGCTGCATATCCATGGAGCAATTTTTGGTGATAAGTTTGACTTCACTAATTCCTGACAGTTAGTGAGGTAGTATTGTCTTTTTTATTTTTATGTTTGCCTGTATCATACTGATGTGGACTGAAAAGGTATTTGATCGTGAAATTATTGATCAGGTTTTTGTATTTGATAATCAAATGAATCAGTACAGAGGTCACGAATTTGTGTAAAGAGGTTTTCTACCTTGTACATCACAGACTTGAAATAGTTGGTTACAACTTGAAGTAAATGTATATAACCTTGAATTAAAGCTTATTACCTTAAATTAAATGTTCATACCTTTAAATTAGATGCTTTATCCGTGAATTAAATGTTTATATCCTTGAATTAATTGTTTTAATATTGAATTGAATAGTTATAATCATTAATGAAAAGTTTATGATCTTAAGATTTCAAATTTTCACTCAAACTTTACCTCAATCTTTCCCTCAGACGTCATATGTCCAAAAGGTAGACGACGAATTTGATGAGTTATTTCGTGATCTGCATGAAGTACGGGAGAATGTACGACGAGAGTTGAATAGTATTGGAGGTAGGAATTATATACAAGTATATGATATCTTCATTTACATTTTATGTTGCAATTAATCCTCATAATGGGGGTGGACACAGACAGGTTGGAGCTATAAGGGATATTAAAGCTAGATGCCCTTTCTAACACCCGAAGGTGGGCTCGATTAGAACATAAGAAAAGAGGACACTGCAACATGCCTACTGGCACACACGAGGCAGTTCCATTTTTGACTGATGATCTCAGCATGTCTAACATATTGTATTCCACTCTCTTTTTTAATTTTTTTTTTATGATTCTCCAACTAATAATTATCATTATTTAAACGTTAATTAATCTTTTTTATTTTTATTTTGGGGGGGGGGGGATTTTTGTCGTTCGACGAATGCCCTCAGTACCACTCGCTTTCATTGGGATCGTTATCTAGTGTTAGTCCTCCTCGCCAACTTTTCGCCACAGCCAGAAGGGGAACGTGTTATGCCCTCCTGCCCTACCTGTATCCGCAGTCAGAGGGGGAACTACAGGTACCTACGCTCAGGTGTAGGTGCAGGGGTCGCTAAGCACAAAGCACTAACCTATTTATACCCACCCTTCATATGTCATATGCCTGTCTAACCTACATTTGAAGGTGTCTATGGTATATGCATTTATTTTACTACAAGGAAGCCTGTACCATGTATTAGCTACTCTATTGCCAAACCTTTTTTTTACCAGTTTCCTTTCTAAACCTAAATTTATCAAGTTTTAACCCATTGTTTTGAGTTCTGGTTTGATCATGGATTTTTAAAACTTTATTAATATCACCCTTGTTAATCCCTTTAAACCATTTATACACCTCAGTCATATCCTCCCTAACTCTGCGCCTCTCTAGAGATGCAGATTATGTTTTTTAGCGTGTCTTCATATGGTAGATTTCTGATATTATGTATCATCTTGGTCATTTGTCGCTGCACTCTCTCCAAGGATTCAATTTCCATCCTATAATAGGGTGACCAGATTGCACAGCATAATCCAGATGGGGCCTAAGTAATGCGAGGTAGAGCTGTAAAATAACCTCTTCTGTCTTATTGCTAACACTTCTTGAGATAAATCATAAACTTCTGTTTGCTTTATTTCTGACCGCAGTACATTGCTCTCTTGGGTTAAAATTACTACTCACAAGAACTAAATCCCTCTCACACTGAGAGCTCATAATTTCATGGTTATTTAGCTTATAACTCGTATTGTCTATTATAGTACCCATTTTTACTACTTTACATATTTCAACATTAAATTCCATTTGCCACTTCTCCGATCGTTCAGATACTTTATTTAGATCTTATTGTAAAGCATGAATATCTTCTTTTCCATTTATAATTCTACCTATTTTAGTGTCAACTGCGAATTTACTTAGGTTACTACTGATATCCGAATCCAGATCATTTAGATATATGATGAATAATAGAGGACCATGTACCGAGCCCTGTGGCACCCTGCTAGTAACTGAGCCCCACTTCGATTTCCGTCCATTTATGCAAACCCTCTTTTTCTTGTCCATTAATCATTCTTTGATCCATCTGAGAACATCTTCTCCTATACCATGAGCTTAAGCTTTTTAACTAGTCTTTTATGAGGAACTGTATCAAAAACTTTACTAAAATCTAGATATACTGTATCGTATTCTTTGCCACTATCTACTTCTGAGTAAAAAGACAGTAAGTTTGTAAGACCCGAAAAGCCCTTTAGAAACCTGTGTTGTTAGAGTTTTATAAGTCTGTGTAATTCTAGATTTTCCCTTATTTTATTTCCAATGATGGATTCTAGAACCTTACACACTGTTGACATTAACTTCTAGGTCTAGTTTTTTTTTAACCTGTTCTCCTTTTTTAAATATTGATACTACATGTGCCAATTTCCACTCCTTGGGTACCAATCCTAATTTTATTGAATTATTGAATAGTTCGGTTAGTGGTCAACTAAGCTCTACCTTGCACTCCTTTAATACTCTAGCATAAATTTCATCAGGTCCCGGAGATTTATGAGCCTTTAATATATCTATTTCTTTTATTACATCCTCCCTCGTAATATTTTTTGTACCAAGTATATTATCGGCACGGTCTGTGTATATGGATTTTACCTTTGGAATATATTCCAAGTTTTCAATGATAAGTAGATAAGAAATATTCATTTAAACATGTAAACATCTCTCCATCATCATCCGTAATATGACCGTTGGCTACTTCAACTGGTCCAACTTTTTCCTTAAGTTTAGCCTGATAGTGTTGAAAAAAACCTTTAGGATTATCTTTAGCTTCTCCTGCTATTGTAACTCCGTATTTTCTTTTCGACTCTCTAACTTTCGTTTTAACTTCCCTGTTTAACTGTGTATATTGCTGCCTCAACTCCTCTTCAACTCTTTTTAATCTCCTGAATATTCCTCTTTTAATACCTATAAGATTCTTAATTCTGTTGTCCATCCATTTAGGGTCATTTTTTCTTGATCTGAATTGTTTCATGGGAATACTGTATAGTCTTTCTGACTATTCTTAAGTGTTGTGAAAAACTTGTTATATTCTTCATTCAAATTTATTTTAACTGACGGACTGTTTTTATTACCTGTGAGAGAATTTACTGTATTGATCTCATCTTGTGCTAATCCTTGACCTGTGGTACCCCCTTCTTGGACTAATCTGCTACCTGCGACCTGACCTACTGGATTAACTGCCCACCTTTGTACTCCAGAAATCTCTTTCCAAACCTCAATAGATAATTTAGTTTTTAACCCCTCAAAATCTCCTGCTCTAAGGTTTTGAACAATACTCTTATTTTCCTTAACAGTTTCCTTGAAAATTAAGTTGAATCTAATGAAATTATGTTAACTGTTACCCAATGGTTCACCAATATCTAAATTTGTAGCCATATTTTCTCTATTACTGAGAACTATTTCCAGTACAGTATTCCCCCGTGTTGCTTCTAGTACATGCTGAGAGAGGAAATTATCTTCTACTACTTCTAAAAACTCCTTAGAGCCACTGTGATCTGCTATGGTTTCCCATTTTATATTGCTTAAATTAAAATCGCCTATAATGCAAATTCTATTTGACCTTGACACTTTAGCAATCTCGTCATATATAATTTCCGAATTTAAACTGTCTAGATTCGGTGGCCTGTAGACTACTCCTACCACAAGACTCTCTGTATTATATTTAATTTCTACCCATAAGGTTTCTGAATTTAGATTCGTCTTGATATCAGACTTAATGCTACTTCTGAGGCTGTCTTTTATATACATGATGACCCCTCCTCCTATTCTGCTGCACTGCGATCCGCATTATAAAGTTTATATCCATTTATTATGTATTAAATTTTAAGGTGTTTACTCTAACTTAATCCAACCTTCACTAATGCATATTATATCTGGTTTCTCGCTACTTACTATGGCTCTCAGTTCCACTCTTGTTACCTAAACTACGACTATTTGTATAATATACCTTTAAACTTTCTCTATGCTTATCCTTCTTGTGGCTATTCTTTTTGTTGATTTTTGGTTTATTAACCAAATGGTAATTAGCCTTAAGCTCCCGATTATTAGACTCACTATTTACAGTACCCTTACTGACTAATTTCTCTGCACAAGTATTATTCAGTTGCTGCCATTCAATGTTTTTATCTAACAAAGCACCCCTATCGCTCTGTCTATCAAGCCAGCCAATACCGAGACACCTGTACTATAAACATGAACTCCATCCCTTGCATACCTATACTTTCGACTAGTGAAGTGATCCCACCCATCTATAAAAACAATATTATTCTCCCGACAGAAAACTTCCATCCTAGCATTAATTCCAATAGCTCGAGACAACCACTCTGAACTTTGGCTAAGCCTAGGCAGAATACTAAATACCACAGGAATTGCACTTCTCTTCTCGATCTCATCCAGGGCATGTCTACACAACCTAATCAGCTCCTCACCTCTACCATCCTGTACATCACATCCATCTGCAATCAAACAAACCACATCATTATCCTTTATCCAGCTATCCACTGACTCACCCACCGTCCTTATACGTGCTCCAGGGAAAAAAATTCTTTCCCCTAACTCTATACCTGACTTTCCTGTTTACATATCTGCACAGCAAATCCCCTACAATTACAAGAGAACAAGACTTATCTGGAGGCTGGGATATTACGACATTGAGAGACTTACCTAGGCTAATAAGCTGAGAATCACCAACAATATATAAGCTTTTCCTACCTCTGTCTCTATGGACACTACTACAACTATCAGACTTTATGGATCCTGAAGATTCACTGTCACAACTTTTCGATCCTCTTCACTACTCAAATTCCACTTCCTGCTTAACATCTCCACTTTACCTTTCAAGTCCCTGTTCTCCTTTGCTAAGGACCTGGCCTCCTGCTTGACTGCAACCAACTCATTCCTTAAATAAAAAATAAGTTTGCTGGTGTCAGACATAGACATATCCCCAGCACACACAACAACAGCACCAACAACGACACCACCACCAACACCATTACCACCACCTACACCACTACCACCCCCAACACAGAACACCACCACTCTCCAGAGTGCGTAGGAAGAGCAAGAGCTACGAAAAGTCTGTTATCTCTCAAATTGAGTATTTTACCACTGTGCTACTGTAGGTCCCTAGGTATTTGATATGTCCTAAAACTATATATATATTTCTCTTATTGTAATAGTTGTTTGTTACCATTATTCAGTATTACTCCACCATCTGTTTAAAATCTGTACCGCACTTTTAAGATTGAATCCATGTGTAATTATGTTTTCGGTAGGTGCTGATACCTTATCAAGTGAGGAACATGCGCTGCTCTTAGATGATTACGAAAGCGATTCAGAGGAAACCTCTTTCCAAAATAAGGAAGAAGAACGAGATGACGGATGCTTAAAGGTCAGTATTTCTATGTTGTAGTTACTGGCTATATTGAAATTCTAGGCTTGTATAATGTAGCTGTAAATGTATTTTTAATATTCAGGTTTTATCATCGACACAGCTTTAATTTTATGTATTGATTATTACTGTGATGAAGGAGAATCTTTTTAATGTACTGTATTGTGGTTTTGCTTTTCAATGAGGAGGACATGTCTTTTTTGGAAGAGTTTCTGGATATTATGGACAAAAATGACCTAGGGCGCTCTAAAGATATTTTTATTTACAAGGCAAGTTACATAACCTGACCTATCAATATACAGGGAATCCTCAAGTTTCGTCAATGTTCCATTCCTGACAGTTGACTTAACCTGGATTTTGATGTAAGTCAGAAAGCACCTTAATTCGAACCTAGTTCCCCACCAATGTTAAAACTAAATACTCAAAAACAGTAAAATTATTAAGTTCTTAAGTTAAGACATAAAAATAGTAAAACTATACTTACCAGTATTGCTCACCTTTACTTGTGTAATCTAAAACAAAAATAGTAAACGTGCACTACAGTACAGCACAGTATACAGTTCAGTATCACTTACCTTTACTGGTGTGGTCTTCTTGCACACTAGAAGAGGCATTTCAAGGGAGGGAGAGACAGGCTTATAAGGAGGAGGAAACTGGAGAGACAGGTGCTGAGGAGATTGGGGCAGGTGAGTTTGGAGAGGCAAAAGAACATGCAGCAGATGATGGAGATACTGGGGCAGGTGAGTCTGTAGAGGGTACAGGATCTTTTGGTGTAAGTTCTACCTTCACGAAGAATTGGTTGAGGCGAGTCTGGAAGGATGCCCTCTTCTCTCATATATCCTTGTAACACCTCAGCTTATCACTGATCACTCTGGCGACCTTAGTTGTACCTGGCATGTTGGCATCCTGAGCCTCGAGCTCTGTCAATGCTTCCTCTACCAGGGTCAAATGTTTCCGTGGTTGTGAATCTCTTGAGCTCTGGGCTTGATATTTCTTCATCCTCTTCAACCATCTGCTTCTCCAGTTGAATGTGGTCCTCGGCAGATAACTCCTCTCCATCAGATTCCAGAAGCTCTTGTGCATCATAAGGCTCCTCCTCCAACTTGAGTTCCTTACTCAGGGCAACTATGTTCTTGGTGACATCTTCAACTGTCTCCTCAAAGCCACGGAATTCATTCACAAAATTGGGGCACAGTTTCGTTCATACCCCATTCAAGTTCGTCTGCTTCACTTCCTCCCAAGCATCAGCAATATTCTTCACAGACCAAAGAATATTGTACGACTTCCAGAAGTCCTTGAGTCAAGTTCTTGTCCTTTTCAGTTGTCCTGAAAGCCATAGTGATTGTCCTTCGGAGGTAGTAGGCCTTGGAAGAGGAAATGACCCTCTGATCCATTGGCTGTACCACTGCAGTGGTATTAGGTGGAAGGTAAACCACCTTAACATTAGGTTGAAAGTTATCTATGTAGGGAGGGTGACCAGGGGCATCGTTCAGCACTACCAATACCTTAAAGGGCAGACCCTTGGAGGCACAGTACCTCTCCACTTCAGACACAAAATGGTTGCTGAACCAAGTCTTCTTGTTGGACTTCCAGACAACTGGCAGTTGACCCTTTCAAATGCCCTTGAGTGCCCTTGGGTTTTCTGCCAAGTACGCCAACAAGTGCTTCAACTTACAGTCTCCAGCAGCATTAGACCCTAAAAGCAGTCAGTCTCTCCTTGCTGACTTTACAGCATGGTGCTATCTTCTCCTCCTTGGCGATGTACATACGACAAGGCATATACTTCCAAAACAAGCCAGACTCATCCGCATTAAATACTTATTCGTCACAGTAACCCCCCCTCCCTAATTATATCTGCTAACACGCTGGGAAACCCTTTTGCTGCTTCCTCATCACCACTAGCAGATTCACCTTGAACCCTTAAGTTATGCAAATTAGCATGACTCTTATAATTATTAAAGCAACCCCTACAGGCCACAAACTCTTCACCTCCACTCCCTTCCCCCTTTTCTCTTTTCAGGGCTTCGAACAATATTTTAGCCTTTTCTTGTATTACCATGAGGTTCAATGGGATACGCCATTGATGATGATCATCAAGCCAGAGCACTAGCAATCTCTCCATCTTGATCATAAGGCGACTTCGCAGCTTAGTAATCTCAGTGAACATTGTAGGAGTAGAACCTTTCACATGTTCACGAATTCAGTCTTTCTTTATTGATCGTTGCCATGCTTGTCTGGGCTAATATGAGAGTGCGGCCAGTTTTTGTAGTAGTTTCTCCATTTTTCAAGCGTTTTACTGTTTCTCCTTAAATTTCCATGGTGATGGCTTTTTTTTTTTTTTGCAGCACTGCCATCAGACCTATCACCACTATGCTTGGGAGACATAGTAATGTCAAAAATGAGTGAACACGAGCAAAACCAATGGGAAAACAGATGAACTCAAGGTATAATATGGCGGGCAAGAGTAAATTGAGCGGTTGTTCTTCTTTTCCTAGTGCTGCATGACACCGTATTTTTTCGCTGTATGTTTGGTACTTTTTTTTAATTCAATATAACCAAATACATAAAGATATTAAAAAATAAAGCCATTAACTTGATATATGCGAATACAGCTGTGCTACTAGTTGTGTATTCATCTGCCGTCCTTGCAAACTGTCCAGCTCGCGGTTTGAATTTACCGCAGCAGCCAGGTGAATAAAAAATTTATTTGTTAATAATTTATTAATTATTTATTGGCCGCTGGCAGAACGACGTAAAATGGGGACCTCCTGTACGGCTATAGTTTATTTCTAGCAGTTTCTCTTCTTTATAAGGTCCGAATTTTTTATTCATCCTGCCTCCTGAGGTGAAAAGCCTTAAGAAATACAGTTCTATCACTGTCCCCACATTTAAATGTTTTCATACTAATCCTTGTGAGATGAAAGGGGCTGCTGCACGAGGCAGCTAATATCCTCTTCTAATTTCTGAAGAGATATTGCATGAGCCTCATTGAGGTAATTAGACTTGGGTCCTTTGGGATAAGACACGATACAATGGCTTTGATCCACCTTGTAAAGCAGGGGTTTTCAAGCTGGGTTACACATACCCCAGGGGGTACAGAAGGGGTCTGTCAGGGGGTACACCCTTCCCCACAGGTCGTTAGAAGGTATGGCCCGATACGCTCTTCAGGCCATGTGACTGATCATCCGCTGACTAGTATGAGTATTTTCCAGCTTACTGGCCATAAAATAAAAACTAAGATCTCGACTGAATGTGGAAGCCGACCTTCGATGTGCTTTAACTGAACTGCTCCCTGGCTGACTAGACTAGTTGAGGAAAAGCAATTTCAGCCATCTCATTATTTCCCTTTGCAGTAGATGTAATGATAACCTAGTGTTTTTCTTTCCAGCTCTTTCCTTAGCCATGAAATTTATACTGGACAGCCACAGTCAGTGATTTGTGAATTTTTTCTTTAATTTTCAATTGAATTGTTTATGCTTACTATATTACTGGTTATGGCAGGACGGTTATGTAGTTAATTCACTTAAATATTTATAAATATACACAAGGGAATTTTTTCTGTGTGTTTTTTCCACTTATCACAAAGGGAAGGGGGTACATGGCTGACATAAAGAATACCCAAAGGGGTATGTGGGGAGAAAAAGGTTAAAAACCCTGTTATGAAGGGAATGGCCGAGTCAAAGCACACATTCTGTAGAATCTACTATACCTCAATCACTCTTCTCAGCTCCTTCGGGGAAAAGGGCTGCTACAATTCACTCTCACCACCCTGCTTGGGTCAATCACAAGGTAAGTGATCTTGAGCCCCAGGTGTAAGACAAGGGGAGTGGCCGAGTCAAAGCACACTTGTTCACCAGAGGCTACTACTTCTCAGTCAATACTCTTAGCTCTTTTGGGATAAAGAACTGCCACAACTTTCCCACCACCACGCTGCTTGGGTCAGCCACTGGGTAAGTGAGTAAGGATCTTTTGGGGTAAGAGACAGTGCTATACACACTGATCCACTGAAGTGTTGTAGGCATTAAGTTGGTAAATTGATATTTTTTTTTAAGCTTTATGTACTAAGTACAATTTATTTTTAATTGAAGTTTCACTGTTGTTGTTTTACATTTAAGTGTCACTCTTAATCTCCATTATGGGGGTGGACACAAGCAGATTTTAGCTGAGGAATTAAGGTTGGATATCCTTCTTGAGGCCCCATGGTGGGCTCAATTGCAGGTCTGTCAACTTCTGAGTTGAGTATTCTCTTCGCTCTGCTACCATGGTCCCCAGTCAAAGTTTTACTATGAATATCGTACTTGTAGTGGACTGTATATATATAGATTTCATATATTTTTTTTTATATTAAACTTTTGTCTTCTGAAACCACCATATTACTGATGTAATTCAATATGTATTGCAGATGGATTATTGCTTCATAATGTTGATATTTTCTGTTTTTTGTTTAAAAAGAGCAATTTATTTGTTGCAGATTTACTACTGCAGCCGTACGCATTCGCAGCTCTCGCAGTTCGTTCGTGAAGTGCAGAAGACAATATTTGGCGAGGATGCTCGTGTGGTTTCGTTAGCCTCTCGTCAGAATCTTTGCATAAATGAAACAGTGAATCGACTTGGAAGTTTATCTTTGATAAATGACAGGTAAGATGCTGTTTGTTTTTTATGTTAGAGGGAAAGTTATTAGTGATTGATTAGTATTTTTATGTATTTTTGTGCTATTAAATGATTTGTTCCCAATCTGGAAAGATGTAGTTTCTAGCTAATTATATTTATTTATGTGTGACATCGTATTGATTATAAAAAGTGGAAGTTTCTCTTTGATACTAATTAACTCTATCATATTTTAAAGTACATGAGTAAAGCAAGAAGACGTGTTGTGTCCACTCCCTTTTGAATGGAGACAAATTGACACAAAACAGACAATGATATGCATATATGATTGTGGACTTTTATGCTTTGTGTAAGCTAGCCTGTGCTTCGCAGGATGGGACATTCATGACCTGTGGAGAACTTACTTTGCAAACTTTGACTTCTTATTTATTATCTTCTTAGATTGGATGGAGTGGATTGTTTTAACCAACTTCATGCTCTTAAATTTAAAGGCAGTAGCTTTTGCATGTCAGTGATTTTCCGAGCTTGGTTTTTTTATTTTGAATTAGATGTCTGGAGCTACAGAAGGGAAAGAGCGGGAAAGCTTCTAAACTTGAAAGCGATGGCACAACAAGCAAGAAAAAGAAAACGACTTCAGGCTGTCCTTACTATAAACAGACAGCTTTAGAGAACTTGGCAGATAACGTGAGTTTAAGATGTATTTTTTACTTCTCTCTATATTCAAATGCCATGATCCATCTTACAAGGGGGGTGGCTGAGCTCTTTGTGGGGCAAATACTCAGGCCCATGTAGTTGATTTTAACAACTCGCATAGAATAGATAATGTAATTTACCATTACATTATCTATTCATATGCCTTCTGATGAGATTGGATCAAACTTTTGGTTTTTGTAGCATTATAAACGAAGAAAAAGATGTATTGTCCTCAGTGGTTTTATTTTTATAAATCTTCCAAGGTTTTCCTAGGTTTATTTTTACTTTCAAATATGTTATGTTTTATGTCTTTAATAACTTGATCTATCGCTTGATTGCAATAACTTTTAATGTACAGACGGTCCCCAACTTACAAACATCCGGAGATACAAACATGTGAGAAATGCAATGCTTATGCAGTCTACTTTTATTATCCAGCATGTTATGGATGGTTTCAGCGCTTCAAGAAACATGCAAACTTGAATCATGTCTTTAGGAGTATTAAGTTCTAACGCAAATTTATAATGTTACATACATGATGTAGGATTGTTTGGTAGACACATGCTGCACACCCAATACAGTACTGTACATTCAGAATGAACTTACAAACGATTCAGGTTTTGAATGGCTGTTTGAAATGTAACTCGTTCATAAATTGGGGAGCGTCCCGATATTCATAAACCTGATATGCACTCTATACAATGCTCATTATAGTTATGGTTTGTGTTATTGATGTTAATTATTTGTTTGCTGATATATTTATTTTTAAGGTTTGACTGTACTGTTCTTATACAGTCCTGCTTTATGAAGAGTGCAATACCACTACAGTTCAGAAAATATTATTTATACTTTCTTTCTTAGCGTAAAGTTTTTATTGCATTTTACTGCTTAAAACATGGCTCATCTCTACCAAGTATAGTAATTGACATAGTTTGAAAGTTTACTGTTCCTTATGACCTCGTTTTCCTCACTAGTTGGTCAGTAGCAGAAGGGAGTTTAATCACGCTTGGATGTGGAGATATGTTGATATATAACCAAGCTTGGGAGGCACGAAGAAAGCACCTAACTTGAAGAGTACGGTAGATACCTAGGAGATCAATTAGTCTTCCTATATGTTCTTGAAAAGCTTGCCAGGCACCTATAAGTTAGAACAGTGTTCTTATATGTGCATGAAAAGCTTGTCAGACACATAGAGGGATGAATAATGGTCTTATATATGCATTAAAATATTGACAGATACCTCGAGGGATGAATACTGCTCTTCTTATATGTATATGAAAAGCTTGACAGGTACCTAGATGGAAATGCTTTTGCTCTACCTGCAAAACTTTTTAAATATAAATTCTTGAAATGTATTTTGCAGCTGCTTCTGGAAGTTCAGGACATCGAACAGATGATGACCCTTGGCGCTAAAACCAAAAGTTGTCCCTATTACGGTGGTAGATATGCTATCCAGGATGCTCAAGTAAGTTTTAATGCTGATTGTTAGTCAAATAAAAATCCCTCTTGTTATGTAATTGCAAAGGTGGAAACATATATTTTTTATTTTCTGTTACTTTATTATGTATATAATATATGCAGTGTATCATTTTATTGGTATTGCTCTCTGCTTTAGCTAAAAATTGTATCTTTGCTAAATATTTTTTTTTTCACGTTTGCCAGCTCGTTGTTCTGCCATATAATACTCTTCTTCACAAGAGCACGAGGGAAGCCTGCCAGATAAAGCTGAAGGGCAATGTCGTCATCATTGATGAAGGACACAATCTTTTAGAAACTATTGCAAATATTCACTCCGTCTTTGTCTGTAAATCTCAGGTAAGCCATGACATTAAATGCTTCAATGAGCAGTGATGCTGCTTAGAGTTGCGATAAATATCCTTAAAAGATATTTCCTTATTGGTAGCGCATTGGTTATATCTTTCGACTCAAAAATTTACAGACTTGTGATGAGCCCTCTGTGAAGCGTTGAGAAGGGCATCCAGCCTTAGTTTCTCAGCTCCAATCCGCCTGTGTCCACCCGCATAATGACTAATAGTGATATATAAAATAACAAAAACAACATAACACTTATAGGACTTTCCTTATATTGGGACAGAGTTTTTTTGAGCAATCATCCACTAAGGCTAAGTTAAATTTTTCTCTATTTTGGTTGAATCAAGTAAAACTGTGTTCTTAATTACCCTCATGTTCCTTTCATATTGCTCTTTTTTTCCTTGTGTGATAAATCAGTTGCTCATTACTTTGCCCAATTTTTCAGACATTAAATAGTGTTGTGTGTGGTTTTAAAATTCGAAATAAAATATTTGCCTGTGATTTTTCTTGGCTTTATACTGTGTAGTACATGGTGCCATACTCCAGAAAATTGTGTCAAAAAAGAAAGTAGCAGGAGTTAAAAGTATTCAGGGAGAGAGAATGACAGCTTTCTGCTCTCACATGCCAGTAGATCGTTGTTGTTTTATGTGTTGTTATTGTTCCTTAAGCATCCTAGCCAAACAACCCTGAGTCCCCAAGGAAGGCCTCTGCCTATCCCAAGGTTTTCTCCAGAGCTGTCAGAGAGTGTATGTTATGTTGGTGGCATATATGGTTGTGCGCAGTGCAGTCTTCTATAATGAGTTTCCTTGGTGTGTTAGTGTTTTGATATATTTGCCATACTAGGGTAGCATTCTTTCCTACGAACCTATGTAATTAAGAAATTTTTAGGAAATTCTGCTGAAGTAAAATGCTAACCTAAAAAAATTCATGTTACAGTTCATGGGAGCACACTCACAGTTACGTCAATACATGCAACGTTACGAAAAGAGATTATCCCCAAGAAATTTACTATACATTAAGCAGATACTCTTCTTCATTAATGCTCAAATAAAGTTATTAAGTGAAAGTAAGTACACGTGATTTTGCTTGAGTAATTATGTATTAGGTGATGTGCATAATTGATGTGATGTAAATGTCTATATATGAGCCTTATGATTCAAAATTGGTATTTACCTCTGGTGTAAAGCGTACTGGATATGGAAACTCCCTGGCACTGTTTTTTTTGTGTTTTCTTATAAATCCAGCACTTTTATTAGTTAATATATTTATTTTCTTGTAGTCAAATCTGAGACTATCAGCAACAGAAATACGAATGGCGTTATTGGTCATAATGCTGCTGCTGTTGGAAATAAAATACCCTCATCGACGATGTACGCTGTTCATACCTTCATGAGTACAACTTTAACTGATAACTTGAATATATTTAAATTAATCCAGTATATTGAAAAAAGTAAAATTGCCCATAAGGTAAGTTCATAATTAATGCATTTTCCATCACTAATGTACATGCCTCGCCTCGTTGGTATTGAGTATAAAGAGACTATCGTCAGAAAATTTATTTGTTTTCTCATATTTTGTTTTTTTTGAGGTTTTATTTAGAAAGTCTAATACTGGATTATTGTGATTTGGTGTCGAGGTCAGGACTTGATTATCTGAAGATTGGTTTAACCCAGTATTGCCGAGGTAAATTATTTTATTTTGGTTGAATATTGTTGTCATTAATATTAAGATTTTTCATAAGAAAGTCTCATTGTGCTTGATATTAATTAGAAAATCATAAGAATTTTTCTGCACAATATGCCTGAGAAAGCAGGAGTTATGTTTTTGTAGATGAAGGCCAGTCCTTCTGCATATAAAGTTTCAGGTACCTGAACTCAAATGAAGTGGTTAGGCTTCTGACTTTCATCTTTCTATTTTTACCTGAAATTAGAAGAAACGCTTGTCTTGCAATGAAGTCATGTCAGTTGAAATTTTGTTTTCAAAAGGGTTATTAATGTGCCCTTTCGCAAACAAAATCTCATATGACAGGAGTTCCATGCAACACTGATATTGAATAAAGAGGAATGAAGTAGTGTAGGGGGTAAAAGAAGTTCCGAGATTAGGGTAAAGATTACTGCGAGAGAAATAAGGTTATGCTCTCACAAAGTGTGTTAGACTTTGTAGAAGTCTGCCTCTGAGAGACATGGTCTTAAAAAAAATACATTTAATTGTTACTTAGGAAAGCATGTTTTCAGTGTAACAGTTAAGAAAAATTTATAATATCTAAAAATCTAATGTGGTGTCCCATGATATAAAAACGTTGTAATTTAATTAATATTACAAATTATGGTAGGTTTACCTTCATTTACAGTTACACTCATTTAGCCAGAAATTTGAAGGCTCTGTCAAAATTCACGATGTGAAAAAAGCGGCTGCTTCTACATCTTCCTCCACATCAGCCTTCCTCACTAAAATGGCTAACCAGAGGGATGGACAGCATACAGCAAAAGGTAAAGGCTTTATAATGGAGTACGATACTACAGCTGAAGGTTTTTTGAAATTAAATAGGTCTGTCCAGGACAGTTCGATGTTAAGTCTTCCTTCATGTACAGTTCTTTTTCTATGCCTACAGCTACACTGAATATTCTTGGATATTCATCACACATCTTTTATTATCCCTTCACATCTGACAAGTCATTACATTCTCCATCTCTGTTTCTCTTTACTTTATGTATTCTATGTGCCCAGGCCCGATGAGGGCTGTTTTTTTTATAATTTCATTTGGCCCGTCCTGGTGTCACAATCATATATATATAAAAAAAAAAATCTCATTATAATTTTTTTTATTATATTATTTCAGAGAATGATAATTAGAATTTGTAGCATGTATGACTGTCAAGGTAACTTAATTTTACATGAGTTTGTAGTTTCCGTTTTTATGTGCCAATTTTGAGCCCCTTTTTTGAATTGAGGTGAAATCCGACAGGTTGGAGCTGCATTATTAAGGCTGGATGCATTTCCTAATGCCTTATAATGGGCTCGAATATGGGTTTGTCACTTTCCGAGTCGAGTACTCTAACCATCGCACTACTGCGGTCCTCTCAGCCTTACAGAATTCGACTGGCATAAGACATTAAATACATATTATACATGATTAACTGATTACTTATTTTAGATGCCAAGTACTGAATTTGCAGTAAAAGAGAAAGATCAAGGAAACTAACAACTAATTCATGTTTAGTCTAAAATTTCCAGTTGCCTTCCATACAATTTTATTGTAATTTATTATAGCTAATATTGTGTTGTTTTTTAATACTACAAGAACTTGAGTAGTAATGTACATAGAATCTATTTGTCAAAAGTAACTAACTAAAAATACTTCTTGTTTTCGTTTTATTACAGAAAATGTATCACCCTCTGAACAGGAAAAAACTACAAAAAATGAAGAGCATAGTGATGACGATATTGTATCTGGTTCACCACTTTTGCTGATTACGGAACTGCTAAGAGCGCTGTTACACTCTACTGACGATGGTCGCATCGTGGTGACTGTTGGTATGACAAACAAAACATCTTCTATCAAGTATTTGCTGCTCAATCCAGCATCCCAATTCCATGATCTGGTGAAAGAATGCAGGTACTGAGAAAGAAATGGTATTTTATTAACTTTATCCGGTTTTTTTTCTCTCTCTCTCTCTCTCTCTCTCTCTCTCTCTCTCTCTCTCTCTCTCTCTCTCTCTCTCTCTCTCTCTCTCTCTCTCTCTCTCTCTCTCTCTCTCTCTCTCTCTCTCTCTCTCTCTCTCTCTCTCTCTCTCTCTCTCTCTTCTCTCTCTCTCTCTCTCTCTCTCTCTCTCGCTCTCTCTCTCTCTCTCTCTCTCTCTCTCTCTCTCTCTCTCTCTCTTCTCTCTCTCTCTCTCTCTCTCTCCTCTCTCTCTCTCTCTCTCCTCTCTCTCTCTCTCTCTCTCTCTCTCTCTCTCTCTCTCTCTCTCTCTCTCTCTCTCTCTCTCTCTCTCTCTTTTTTTCCCATATAATCTGTTAAATACAGTATCGTCTTTTACAATAGGATGATTTTTTGTAGGACTGGAATATGAATACTAAATTCAAGTAAATATGTTAACATATACACACACACACATCATTTGCTCACTTAAGACATCACTCATACATGCAAAGCGCTGATGGATTTAGATGTTCATAAAGCTACAGGTCCTGATGACATATCCCCTCATGTGCTTAAAAAATGCGCAAACACAATATCAGTGGCACTAAGTATCATATTTAAGGAGTCACTGGAGTCGGGGGAGATTCCAAGATGCTGGAAACAAGCAAATGTGATACCTATCTTCAAAAAGGGAAGGAGGGATACGGCTCTGAACTATAGACCAGTTTCCTTGACCAGCATAGTTTGCAAACTTATGGAGAAACTACTAAGGAAACATATCTCTCTTCACTTGGAATCCTTCAACTTTTTGTCAGTGAGGCAACATGGCTTCAGAGAAGGAAGATCAACAGTAACAAACTTATTAGAATTTTATGATGAGGTAATCCAAATCTTACAGGAAAGAGAGGGCTGGGCAGATTGCATATTCCTAGACTTCCAGAAAGCGTTTGACACTGTTCCACATGGGAGACTTATTAGGAAGCTGCAATCAATGGCTAGAATAGGTGGAAATGTCTTGGAATGGATAAAAACTTACTTAGAAGGAAGGGAACAGAGGGTTAGAGTAAGACACTCAGTGTCTGAATGGAGAAGAGTTAGTAGTGGAGTTCCACAGGGTTCAGTTTTAGGGCCACTTTTGTTCCTTGTATATGTAAAATGACCTACCAGAGTCTGTAAATTCATTCATGAATATGTTTGCAGATGATGCAAAGATTGTGAAGAAAGTAAAAAACGAGAACAATGGTAGAGAACTTCAGGAGGATCAAAATAATCTGCATGAGTGGTCAGAAAAGTGGCTAATGAAATTCAATACCTCAAAATGTAAGGTAATGAGAATGGGTACAAGTGCAAGAAGGCCCAAGCTTGACTACTCGGTGGCTGGAGTACAACTTCAAGAGACAGAAAATGAGAGAGATCTAGGAGTAAACATACTGGCAGATTTGTCTCCAGAAATACATATAAATGGCGTAGTAAGGGCAGCATATGCATTCTTATCAAATGTAAGGGTAGCCTTCAGGCACATGGACAAGGAAATGTTCAGAAATATTTATGTAACCTATGTGAGGCCAAAACTCGAATATGCAGCCCCCTTTTGGAATCCGCACTTGAAAAAGCACATAGCTAAGCTTGAAAAAGTTCAAAGACATGCCACGAAACTGGTGCCAGAAATACGCAATCTCGGTTATGATGAGAGGCTGAGGGAATTAGACTTGCCATCACTCGAAGCTAGAAGAGTAAGGGGGGATATGGTGACAGTCTTTAAATTCCTTCATGGTTATGATAGAGTGGATAGGGATCGATATTTCGATATGGCTGGCTCTAGAACTAGAGGTCATAGTTTGAAGCTTCGTAAGAAAACTTGTTTGCAGGATGTAAGGAAATACTTTTTCAGTGTAAGAGTAGTTGATAATTGGAATTCGCTAAGCGAGGAGGTAGTTAATGCTATCTCAATCCATAGTTTTAAGGACAGGTACGATAAGTATCACTAAGTCTAAAAATGGAACCGATCAGGAGACGGGAAGATACGAGCTTTGGGCTCTTTCCCGTAAACACAATTAGGTAATCACAATTAGGTAATCACAGACTTGTGCATGCATACAAGGCATTTGTGAACCTCAAGCGACAGCATGTCATGGAATGATGGAAAGGTTAGGATTTCAGAAATGATCAGGATGTGTAAGTAAATAACACTTGCTTAGTTGTAGATACATAAGGAAAAAATGAAATGAAATAAATTTAAGTTTGAATGGATGCGTGCAACGTAATACTGATTATGACAAGAAACTACATGAATACTGTTCAGCTTAATATGACCTGATAAAAGAGAGAAGGGCAGAAATAAAAATTAGTTACAGGAAAGCTGAAAGGTCAAATGAGGAGAGGAAATATTGTTATATTTAAGTTCATCTTAACAAAATTGTGGTAAAGACTATTACAGGAAGTTAGGTACAGATACTCCCAAACTTATGAACAAGTTAGGTTCCAGAAGTCCTTGTAAGTAGAATTGTTTGTAAGTTGTGTTTAGGTAAAAAAAGGTACTGTACCGTACATACATTTGCAGTACTTTACAGTACTTAGGCTAAAGACACTTAACTACTACATGAGTATACAGTATTAATGAAGTTTAATACATCAATAATAATGCAATATTCCAGTACAGTATAGTAATACATACATTGATACATGGTTAGATAATTGGTAGGTTTTTGTTTGTATATGTGAATGTTTGTAATTCGGTTGTTTGCAAGTAGGAGAGCTGTACATTAGGGTGATTGTACCTAGATGCTAACGAGGTAGCCAGTAAGACAGTACAATTACAGGAAAGAATACAGTGGAACATTGCCCCACAAAGGCCCCCCCAGGAACAAATCGTCCCACGAACACTGTTTACGAAAAAAATTTTCACCGCCCCCCCCAAACAACCCTCAAGTTCCGAACACACGTTAGTTTATGTAAGCTATCGTGCTTGCTAATGATGTCACGACTGCCGCCATATTTACTAATGACGTCACGATGGTATGTTTATGTGGGTCAGCTGGACAGAGAGAGCATTGAGAGGATGGAGAGACATGACTAAGATTTGAGCTAACGAAGCGACGGTATAGTAGCCTGAAGCACACTCCTAGTTAATCTTAGACATAGAAACCTGCTGGTGTATTGGAGTCTGGTTGGATTACCTGGAGTGGTTATTGGTGGGCTATACAACTTGTACTGGTGAGTAAAAGTTTAACAACATTGGTAGCAGAACGTGGTTTCGAGATCAACAATGGCGTCGTCCTGCACCAGCAAGTGGCCACTGAAATTTTTTGGTGAGTCGGCATATGAATATTGGAAGAAAGATATTAAGATCTGGTGTAAATTAACGGATTTGCCAAAGAAAAAACAGGCTTTAGCCATTCATTTGTCACTTGAAGGAAGGGTGAGGTTGGCTTCCTCTGAGATTGAAATTAAGGATTTGGAAAGTGATGATGGTGTTAAGACATTGTTAGATAAGCTTGATGGTTTGTTTTTGGTGGATGCGGGGCACAGGAAGTTTGCAGCATTCCAGGACCTCTATCATTTAAGGAGGCAAAGTGATCAAGATATTAGGAAATTTATGTCAGTACAGTATTTGAATATACGTAGTTTTTGTTTACTACCCAAGGTATGACACTCCCAGACTCAGTCATGGCTTTCATGCTACTTGCCTCATGCAAGTTGAGTGACAGTGAGCAGCAGTTGGTGATGTCGGCCATCTCTGATGTGACATATAATAACATGAAAGCTGCTTTGAACCGCATATTTGCTAGAGATATTAGTGTACAACCTGTCGCTGTTGGTGGAGTTGGAGTGAAATGTGAATCGGTCTTCCTGGAGGAGAGCTGTTGGTTGAGTTGAAGTGAAATGTGAATCGGTCTTCCTGGCGGAGAGCTGTTGGTGGAGTTGAAGTGAAATGTGAATCGGTCTTCCTGGCAGAGGAAGTGGGAGGTGACATTAAGGAGGAAGAGGCATTTATGGTAAGAGGTTTTCAGCATGGAGGATGTAGGTCCCGAGGTGGTCGTAGGGGAAGACTATCAACCAGGTTAAGGGGATACCCCCATCCATCCACAAGTAGAATGCAGAATTCTGTAGGGCTAGATGGGAAGGTGTCGAGGTGCTTGATATGTGACTCACGATTCCACTGGGCACAGAACTGCCCAGATGCGTATGAAAATACTCCTAATGAAGGGGACATTGAGGCAGTGTATCTGTCATTATTTACAGGTTATGCCGGAGGCAAGGAAAAGGTCACGAAGCTTATAGAGGAGTCCACTAGTTGTGCAGTTTTAGACTCTGGGTGCTCCAGACAGTGTGTGGCAGTACTTGGTTCCATGATTTCATGATAAACCTCAGTGATTATGAGCGGACGGGCATAATTGAAGAATTGTCAATTACCACATTTACCTTTGCCGACGGGGTCACCATTCTCTCCCTCAAACGGCTCACTCTGCCATGTTTTATTGGTGGTATGAGAGCGGAGGTTGTGACTTACCTTGTGGATTGTAACATCCCATTACTCCTGAGTGGGCGGTCCATGAAGAAGGCGAAGATGTTAATTAACTTTGCAACTGACCAAGTTAAGATTCAAGGAAGGATTATTGATTTGCACACATCAGTATCAGGCCATTATTTGTTACCGATATCAGCATGACTAGTGCAGGAATGGGTGGAGCTATTGCCTTGGCTGCCTTGCAGGGGAGAGATGTGAGGAAGAGGCTTACAAGCTGCACAGACAATTTGGACACCCTACATCGGCTAAGCTAATGAGACTCATTACTAATGCAGGGATTAAGGACTCAGAACTAGAACAGGCAGTCCGTAAGGTAACCGAGGAGTGTGAAATTGTATTAGATTTGGAAGAGAGAGACCACACCCTGTAGTCAGTTTACCTATGGCATCTTGGATCAATGAGGCCATTGCCTTAGACCTTAAGGTTTGGGGTGCAAAATATATTTTTGTCATCATTGACTTGACTACACGGTACTGTACAGCAACAATTATTGGGGATAAACAGGCTGCCACCATTATCAAGGCCCTGTTTCAGAGTTGGATTGTTATAATTGGAGCACCAGGAAAAATCCTATCGGATAATGGATGTGAATTTAACAATGAAGAGATGCAGGTACTGGGAGAGGCATTCAACATCAAAATCATGGCCACTGCATTCGAGAGCCTCTGGCGCAACGGAGTGTGTGAGTGGTTAAATGTGGTAATTGGGAATGTTGTAAGGAAAATCACAGAAGAAAGTAAATGTGACTTGGAGGTTGCCTTGGCCTGGGCAATGTTGGCGAGAAATGCCCTCACTAATTTCTCTGGATTTTCCTCAAATCAGCTCGTTTTTGGTCACAACCCTGGACTTCCCAAGGTGTATGGCAATGATCCCCCCACACTGGAAGATACTGGGACATCAGAAATTGTAAGAAACAATTTGAATACTCTTCATCTAACAAGGAAAGAATTTGTGAAAAATTAATCTGATGAACGTCTGGCCAGTGCACTACAACACAACATTCGTGCTAGTGACCTTGATAATGTACAGAATGGTGATGAGGTTTTTTACAAGAGACATGACAGTACGAGTGGTATGGACCCAGGATTGTAATTGACAGAGATGGAAAGCAAGTCTTAGTGAGGTATGGGGAGTTAATGTGAGGGCCCATGCATGTAGACTGGGACGGGTTCCAGCTACTGTTGGGGAGGTAAGAGACAGTGATGTGGATGGGGCCATGCAACATATGGATGTAGAGCCAGAGCCAGTGGTGTCTCGAGAGCACGAGCACGCATAGGAGTACGAGAGTGATGATGGGCACTGTAAACCAAATGCAAAGGATGATGATAGGTTAGGAGAGCCCAAAGGTGTTGCCATGCCACAGCAGCCTTCATACCTTATTGCAGGCCAGCGGATACAAGGCATTCGTAGCGAGAGTGGTAAGCTGGTGTCTGGACGAGTTGTGAGCCGGACTGGCAAAGCTACAGGAAAGTCCAAAGACTGTTGCAATTTTCGGTGGGATTCCGATGGGAGCTTCTCTTGGACGGATCTGAACCGAGATTTTAGTACCTGGAAGTTTGTCGATGAGAGTACAGAAATGATAATTCTCTTCAACTCTGAGGAGGTGATGTGTGCTAAGGAAAATGAAATACAGAACTGGTGGGTCAATAAAGTCTATAAAGAGGTAGAAGATGTCGGTCAAAAGACTATCTGTGCGGTAGGTTGTGACGGAGAAAGTAATGGGAGGACAAATGGTGGTGAAGGCACACCTTGTGGCAAGAGGATTTGAGGAGGACACAGGTGAATTTCGCAAGGATTCCCCGACATGCTCAAAGGAAGCCATTCGTTTGACATTATCACTCCACTACTGTCATGAGTTGGACCTGTCACTCCTTGGATGTTAAGGCAGCCTATTTGCAGAGCAATGAAATCAGTTGGGACATATATCTATGCCCTCCTCCAGAGTTCGCTGATGGCCGGCTATGGAAGCTGAGAAAGACTGTATATGGCTTGTGTGATGCAGGCCGTCATTGGTACCCCAGAGTGAAAGACGAGTTATCAGATCTCGGCGCTCAGGTGTGTTCACTGGATCCGGCATTGTTTTACTGGAGATGGAATGGCAGGATTGAGGGCGTGATCTGTATTTATGTGGATGACTTTCTGTGAGCGGGGACTCCAGAGTTCAAGCGTGATAGACCAGTTGAAGCAAGTTTTTCTGATTGGAAGCTCTGAGTCAAAGGCATTTAAGTATGTAGGTTTGAACATCACCTCATACAAAAATGGCAGCTTTACATTGGACCAGCCAGATTATGCATCCACCTTAACTCCCATGACAGTCAGTCATAAAAGGGCATGAATAAAAGTATGGAAATGAAACTCTTGTCAGATTTACAATAAAAAAAAAGCACCAAAACATTATTAAAGAGGAAACATAGTTCAGTGATACCTGACTTTCCTTTCCAAACAAGAGCAAAAAATTTTCCAATATGATCTACTATTAGTAGTAATATTGCTAAAAGCTAAAGCTGGCTAACTGCTCAAAGTTATCAGTAGGAAAGGTCATTTACGTATTTGCCAGTCTACAATGAAATTACTCAGTATTACGAAATATGCATCATAAATATTTCTCCGCGAGTCAGTCAGGTAATAATAAACTTTGGCAACGGGTCAGCGTAATGTGTCTTCGTACGAAGCCCCTTGGCTCCAATGCCTAAGGTTTTTCTTAGATTATCCCCATAAGCAAGAACACTTCTGACACTACTTTTCCTGTGCAAGTCAACCTTGCAGTAACACCAGTTTGACAATCAGATCCATCATTCTACGCAAATGTGAAGACGGGAGAAGTGTCAGAGTTGGAAAGATTGGAACACGGAGCTCTGGTAGGCCAGCTAAATTGGATTGCCACTCATACCCGTCCAGACATTGCCTCTGACATGTATGAACTGAGTGCAGCATGTAACCAGGCAACAGTAGCTGACATCTTGTAACTTAACAAGGTTATATCTAGGGTGAAAACAGACAACATTCGGCTGCATGTGCCAAGAATGTCAAGGCTTGAGAATTGTTTCCTTGAGTGCTTTTCAGATGCTTCTTTTGCTAACCTGGTGGGTAGTGGGTCACAAGGAGGTTTTATCCATATCGTTGTGGAGTGATGACGACAAAAGATGCCCCATCTACTTGCAGTCAGAAAGGATCAGACTGGTGGTTAAGTCCACTCTGTCCGCGGAGTCATTGTCTTGAGACGGGTGTGTACCTAGCCAGAATACTGCAGGAAATATCTGGTTGTGGAAATCTAAGGACTCGGACCTTCATTAACAACAAGAGCCTGGTGGATTCCTTGCATTCAAGTAGGAATGTGGATGATAGAAGATTAAGAATCGATATAGCAGTGCTATGTGAGATGGAGCGTGGAGAGGTTGCTGAAGTGGCTTAGGTGAATGCATCGGGACAGCTGGTTGATTGCCTCATTAAGAAGGGGCTTCCCCAGAGCAACTTCATGCTGCCATCAGCAAGGATTAAATTAAAGCATAGTATGTCACATACAGCACTTGTATGTGGACCATCAGAGAATAGACTATGTAAAGGAATACATAAGACACTGTGTACAAAAATAGGAAGGACGTAGGTGTTATTTTGTGTAAGCTATTGTATTTGCTAATGACATCACGACTGCCACCATAGTTACTAATGACGTCACGATGGTATGTTTACATGGGTCAGCTGGGCAGAGAGAGCGGTGAGAGGACTGAGAGGCGTGACTAAGACTTGAGCTAAGGAAGTGACTGTATAGTAGACTGGAGCACCTGGACTCCTAGTTTATTTTAGACATAATAACCTGCCGGTGTATTGGAGTCGGGTTGGATTACCTGGAGTGGTTATTGGTGGGTCTAGACAACTTTTGCTGGTGAGGAAAATTTATTAACAACACGTGCACATCCGGCTGGGCGACCATGTTCGCAGTTCTGCATTGGTGCCTGTGCTGTGTAATTCGTTCACGCTGTGTACGTAGTTTGTTCGTTGTTCTTTCTTTGTAGTTTTCCATTATTTTGCCTTTTACTTGAAGCTAGCCCTCATTATGGCTCCTAAGAAAGTGAAGTGTGTTAGTGACAGCGGCGTTAAAATGCCTAAACGTATTACATTTGAAACGAAGAGGGATATAATAGCTAAACATGAAAATGGTGTTCATGTTTCTGATCTCACCACGCAGTGTAACATGGCAAACTTGACCATCTCTACTAACTTGAAAAATAAAGAGGTCTTTAAGGCAGATGATGTGGCTAAAGGAGTGACTATGTTAACAAAGAATAGGTCACAGTATATAGAAGAGGTAGAAAAGTTATTGTTGGTTTGGATAAATGAGACACAACTGGCTGGAGATAGCGTTAGTGAGGCTATAATATGCGCTAAGGCTCTACACATACACCATGATTTAGTAGCGAACACTCCGAGTTCTTGTGGCGCTAATATTAAGGAATTTAAAGCCAGTAGAGGCTGACTTAAAAAATTTTGCCGTCGAACTGGGATTCACAGTGTTGTTAGGCATGGAGATACGGCTAGTTCTGACCAAAAGGCATCAGATGCATACGTGCTAGAATTTGCCAAATTTATAAAAAGTGAAGGCTATGTCGCAGCAATATTTTAACTGTGATAAAACCGGACTCTTTAGGAAGAAAATGTCTAAAAGAATTTGTATAACCCAAGAGGAGAAGGCACTGCCTGGCCTCAAGCCAATGAAGGACAGGCTTACACTTATGTTGTATGCTAATGCTAGGGGGGTACTGCAAGATTAAGCCTCTTTTAGTGTACCACTCTGTGGTAGACTAAAGTGTTTGTACCAGCTATGAAGAAATATCTTGAGGAAAAAGGTTTGCCCCTTAAGTGTTTTCTCATAATGGGCAATGCTCCTACCCATCCTTCAGATTTGGAAGAAGACCTTGCTATAGATTACGACTTCATAAAAGTCAAATTTCTGCCTCCCAACACCACTCCTCTCCTCCAGCCCATGGACCAGCAATTGATTTCTACTTTTAAGAAATTCTATAGAAAGGGTCTTTTTGCCAGGTGTATCCAGGTCACCAACAACACGGATTTGACCCTTCGTGAATTCTGGAAAGACCACTTTAATATCCTCCACTGCATTGGCCTCATTGACAAGGCTTGGAAGGAGATCACACACCGCACATTGAACTCTTTCTGGAGGAAATTTTGGCCAGCTTGTGTGGCTGATAGAGACTTCGAGGGCTTCAAGGAGTTAGCAATTCAAGTTGTGAATGAAATTTTGGCCATGGGCAAAGTTTGGGCTTAGAGATCAATGAGGAGGATGTGGAGGAGCTGGTGGAGGATCACCGACAAGAACTTAGCACCGAAGAACTAATAGAGTTGCAGCGTGAACAGGTGAAGAGTCTCCAAGAGGAGCAGTCAGCGGAGGAGGGGGATGATGAGATAAAAATTTCCAGCAAAAAATTTAAAGAAATTTTTAGTAAGTGGAGTGATGTGCAGGCTTTTATTGAGATTAATCACTCGGACAAAACTGTGAGCAACAGAGCAGTGTACATTGACAATGTGATGTCTCACTTTAGAAAAATATATCAGCAAGGAAAAAGACAAATTTCTCTGGATCGTTTTCTTGTGTCAATAGCCAGAGAACCACCTTCCAAAAGAGAACATAGAGAGAAAACGCCACAGTTATAGCCTGTACCTGAACAGTTACGTGACGTTTTTATGGAAGGGGACTCTCCTTTTTATTTTTCTCCTCCATCCATCCACGTGTGCCTGCAACAATCATCCACAAAGGTAAATACAGTACTGTACTGTGTTTTATTTTAGTAGAGTAGAATTTCTTTCTATTATTAATGTGCTTTTCCTATTACAGGTGTATTTATGCATGTTTATACTCATAAAAAAAATAAAAATGTATATTTATGGTAATGAGAAACGGATTAAGTTGCTTATCATGCATTCCAAGGGGAAAAATGGCTTTGCCTCACTAACAAGGATTAGGAACGGATTAAATTCGTGACTAGAGGTATGACTGTACCTGTCTTTTAGCCAGATACATTGACGATTACAGAAACAAATTAGGTACAAATTTATGCTGTGCTGCAGTCTTTCCTTGAGGTTACACTGTAATGAGAAAGGAGAGATCCAAGAGGAATGGAGGAGGAAGAGCTTTATTTGTTGGTGAAAATCTTCAGATTGAAATTAATGTTGCTGTAGGAAAAAATTGCAATGAAATTTTTGTATCTCATATGAATTATAGTTCAGATATATATTGATTAATGAAAGTACATAGCCCTCTAGGGAAATTGTAGACTTGAAATGTTCGAGGTTAGCAATATGGTTATATTTGCATTGATGATCACTACTGGGAACATTGTACGTGAAATAAATACATCGGATATTAATTAGGAGGAAGTTTGCTCATGGAAAAGTAAATTAGAATGATCTTGATCCACATAGTAAAGACTAGTCTTTTATGACAAGAATCTTAGATTATGTTCAAGGAATGTTTGTACACCAGTATATCCTTGAACTAGCAAGGGCTGAGGGAAAAGACAGAACCATCACTACTTGATATAATATTTACAGGTAACGAATTACATATAAGTAACACTTGGTATGAGCCATGTGTTTGAAAAGTGACAATTGTGTGATGTTGTTTGGGTACATCATTGAGGATGCTTTGCCTGAAAAATGTTGACTGAGAGCAAATGAAGAAGAGCTGTTCTTAAGGAGAGTTTGGAACAATGCGCGATCACTGTACATGTATTGAGTAGGGGGACTATTTATAGCAAAAAATCTGTCTTGTTGTATTCTATGTGAGGAATATAAGAAGATAAATAGTTTTTGTAGATTATCTTCCTTAAGAAGAATTATTAATACCAAAATATCGGGAGATGGGGAGGTAATTAGCATAACACTCATTCTCATAAACAGAAGTACATATATACACATTTTTTAATGTTGTATTGTATTACCTAATGATTTTTGAATAATGTCATGATATATATCCTTTCACTCCATTGGTGCCTCCATTCAGGCTAAAATCTCTAATAATCTTTTTCACCTCTTCATTAGTAAAAAATACATGTATAGAGTAGGGGGACTATTTATAGCAAAAAATCTGTCTTGTTGTATTTTATGTGAGGAATATAAGAAGATAAATAGTTTTTGTAGATTATCTTCCTTAAGAAGAATTATTAATACCAAAATATCGGGAGATGGGGAGATAATTAGCATAACACTCATTCTCATAAACAGAATTACATATATACAAATTTTTTAATGTTGTATTGTATTACCTAATGATTGGTGAATAATGTTATGATATATGTCCTTTCACTCCATTGGTACCTCCATTCAGGCTAAAGTCTCTAATAATCTTTTTCACCTCTTCATTAGTAAAAACTATATATTCAGCAATTCCAGAACTGACCCTTTTGTCTTGAGTATTGAAAACTTGATCTAACAACAATATTGTTATGATTTAACAAACTCTAAAATATCTGCCTTAGGTCCATCATTGTAGCAGGAGGCACAATGCGTCCTATGAGTGAATTTCGGAGCCAGCTATTTCTCTCTGCTGGTGCAGACCCTAGTCGTGTGTGTGAATTTACTTGTGGCCATGTGGTTCCTGGCAATCAGATAATGCCTGTGGCTTTGTCCATGGGACCTACCAATGTAACTTTGGACTTCACATATCAGAATAGAGGAAGTACCATAATTGTGAGTAGCTTTTGAGCATAGAAATATTCTTACAAACCACAAGGGAAGTTGGAAAGAGAGTATGATATGAACATTGACATTCAGTAGAGTTTGTTCAGCTTTTCGGTCCAGCAATTAACTGAGATTTTTCTCTCCTTCTATTCCCATGATGGTATACTTTGTAGCATAATTAGTTATTGTAAAATACTCTTGAATTGTATGAGTACCTTGGATTAATATGGGTACTTTTCAATGTTTATGATACTTGGTATTCAATTGTATTGTTCTTTTAAAATAATTATGAGCAACTTATCATCAAGTTTTGCAATAATCTTGTGCTCATGTTTACTTTATTTATTGTAATTATTTTGCAGCACTTAAATTATTATGGGCACCCTATCAATAAGTTTTATTATGATTTAGTGCTCATTTTCAGTTTTTTAATGTAATTGTTTTTTTAATTATATATCACCTGTTTAAGCTCTTGCATTTTAGTTTGACTGAATATATATTATTTTTACCAGCTTCAAGAACTCGGACGTGTGTTAGTTAATATATGTACCATAGTACCGAGCGGTATCGTTTGCTTCTTACCCTCATATGACTACGAGCAGAAAGTCTTTGCACATTTCTTACAGACGGGAGTGATAGATAAATTGTCTTCAAAGAAAAGGGTAAGGTAACTTGGAAATTTAGAGGCATTTATGGTATTATGTTTTGTGCCTTTTAAGTACAGTATATGATTCTGGGCTCTTCTTTAGGAAAGAAGGACATCCAGTCATAATCCTCCACCTCCAACCCGTGTGTATCCAACCCCATTCAAATGGGCACATTGTGACACAAAAAATTGCAAAAAATAAAAAGTCCAGAAGCTCCCCTACTTACAAACAACCAAGTTACGAACATTCACAGATACGAACAAATCCTATTCGTTATACTGTATTAAAATTCATTAAAACTGTATATTTTATGTTTTATGTAGTAGTTAAGTATCTGTAGCCTAAGTACTGTACAGTACTGCATATGCATGTACTGTAGAGTACTTTTTTTTACCTAAACACAACTTACGAATAATTCTACTAATGTTAACGGACTTCTGGAGCCTAACTTGTTAGTAAGTTGGAGAGTGTCTGTACAGTATATAAAACTGAATATTTACCACATATCATATCCATGGTCTTTGAAGGTCTCATATGGACTGGAAATCAGCCTTACTCCCCCAGCTTGATGTTGTGATTGTCTTAACCCATTTGAATGCTTTTTAAATCTCATAAAATATTCAGTTAAGCCTTTGGAACATGCCAGTCTTTTATATTAAAACACTCAAGCATTCTCTTACATACATCTTCAAGTATGTTGAAAAATAAAATTCTTTTGTAAAGTAATTGAAAAACATTTAATTTTTTATTTTATATTTTAGTGACATATAAATAGAAAATATAAGAATTAAAGTTCTTTGCATATGTTGGTTAATATATGAAATAAGAGGAGTGATCAAAGTTCATTAGCTTGATGAATGTGTGCTTTGACTCAGCCACCCCCTCATTAGGGTGACTGTGGATGTCAAAAGTATGTGCATATGTTTATTTAAGTTTATTTTTCTCTGTTGCTTTACTCTGGCTGTGCTAATCATTTACTTAAAGGATTGTAAGGTATCATCCCTTTACATTTCTGTCACTACTACTTCCATCGCTAAGCGACCTCGTCTCACAGGTACTATGTGGAGGTTTGTAGCTTGCGGATTGGTCGGTGCAGCGAATGCATCTTCCCATCTGCCTCCAGACTGGAACTTTCTTCCTCCATCTGTCTTTCTTAATTCTTATGACCTATCTTCCTTCAAAAAAGCATATCTGTCGTCCTCAATACTTTGACTATTTTTTTAGTCCGTCCCTTTCCTTTGTGTATCATTACCTCATCTCTGCCTTGTCCATAATCTTTTTCTTTTCCTTCTTCGTAATGTTTTTTCTCGTACCCGGGCCTTTATTGATGAGGGCAGTTTTTTTGCCTCTCCTGGTGTCACATTTATAAAAAAAAATAAAAAAATTCTTTCATTAATCTGCAAGATCAATATAATAACCTTGATTTCTACCTAGTGTTTCTCTTGGAATAAACAGTCGCATGTGTATGTAGCTACCATGTCGGTATCAAATGGTATGCTTTATAATAAAAAATACCAATTACAAAGGCACCTAGTTTCTCTAAACCCACAATGTTAGGTGAGAAAACAACTACCAAACCTCATAATAGCCTTTTTTATACAGGTGTTCCGTGAACCAAAAAAATCCAGTCAGTTGGATGCTGTGTTGAGCGACTATGCAAAGACAATACGGCAGACGGCATCAAACACAACTGGCATGACAGGTGCCATTCTCTTCAGCGTCGTGGGTGAGACTTCACTCCGTGGTGTTTTTAGATTTGTGTGTCCTTGAGACCATTATTTACTCTGAAATATTTGGAACATAATTAATGTATATTTTGTGTATTAATTACACAAAATATAAATTTTGAGTGATACTGACTAAAGATTCACTTGTTCTTTTGATTATGTAGAAGAGAAAATTATAATGCTTTTCATAATAATATTTAATATTAATAGAATTTTTAAGGCTTCTTCATGTCCTGCCCATCTTCAGTATTTCTATATATTGTCCATGGAAAAAAAGTTGCCATTAATTATTATTGTTATTATTATTATTATTATTATTATTATTATTATTATTATTATCATAATAATGAATAATATACATTGAATAAACCCATGATCATAACCAAAAATATAAGAGCAGAATCAAGAAGGAAAGGCATCCAGAAATTAAACTACTGTATATAAAAAAGAAAAATAGTAAAATCGTGAAAAATAAAAGTAAAATGACCAGCCTATGCAGCACTTTTGGTATCATATTAGTTTTTTTGTGTTTTACTTCTCGTAGGAGGAAAGATGAGTGAGGGAATCAATTTCAGCGATGGACTTGGACGATGCATAGTGATGGTCGGACTTCCATACCCTAACACTCAGTCACCAGAATTAAAAGAAAAGATGGCATTCTTGAATAAGCATGTTGTGAGTTATACTGATAACCATGTGTGTCATTCCAAAGTAAATCATGGGTTGAGCCACACTGTAAACAGTATTTGTTATTTTGAATTATTTTTGAAACTCATTTTATGCACCTTGTTTATACTTTTAATTTTGGAGCATAGAGTTACTACAACTACAAATTATATTAAAATCAATGGAGGAATAAATGATTATGTATTTTTGAATAAATATTTATCAGTATATTACACTCATGTAATAAGTCAGTATTGTTTTCACGCTTAATAGGCAATATAAAATATATATATCAAAGGATTTTTCCTTCCATAATGTTTTTGTTTGCCATTTCATGTGTCACTTTAATCCCCAACCGAGTGTGGGTGGAGACAGACATTTTTCAGCTGGCGAATTAAGGGTAGATGCCCTTCCTAATGCCCCACAGTGGGCGTGAACTCAGATATGTCACTTCCTGAGTTGAGCGCTTTAACCACTACGCGTCCGAGGTACCCAGTTTTGGCCTTTTACTGTAACTGATAAAATTTTGTTTTTCCTTTCAGCTTCCTGGACCTGATGGAAGACCTCCTGGTTCTGTGTTTTTTGAGAATCTTTGTTTTAAAGCTGTGAATCAGTCAATTGGAAGAGCTATTAGACACAGGTAAGCTATCTTTCCCTCTTTTATTCCTCAATTAAAACAGTTACTATGTGATTTATATAAATTTTCTGTTTTATCTTTTTCCTTTTCCTCACCAGGCTGCTTCCCCTGGTGGAACCATCTAGTTTACAGTCTTTGACCTTTATAACTGGGATTGTTGCTTAGCTTATAGTAATATTATTAATGATGGTAATAATAATAATAACACCAAAATTCTGTATACTGTAATAGTAATTTAAGTGAATTATCAGTGCTTTATATAGCCAAGAAAATGAATGAGAATAAAATTGCTAAATCTCGGCTAAAGTACTCTAATTAATTTATCTAAATGCAACAAATCCGTTATAAGGGAATTGTTTGTATTAGAACTCAGTTTCCAGAGGGAGATGAGCAGTAGTGTAAAGGGTAGATACTTCGAAAGTGGCAATTCAAAGAAGAGTGGGAGGCCTTAATGTAGTAACTACCATGTTGATACTATCAGTTGGTAAGCATCATGTAGTAATCACCAGCTATATGTGTTCTAATTATATTATCAAGATACCATTGTCTTCTCTTGTTGTACACTTAGTTCAGAGAAATTTTAACGCAGTTCATTGGCTGCCTGCCATGTGGAAAGATAGGTTACAAGTGTTTGGCAAAATAACACATGGTAGTTCATTAATAGATGAGTTTGCAGGTTGGAAGGAGAGGGAGAAAACATATTATGTAAAAATGAGAAAACAGATTTGACCTTATGGATTGAGTATTCAAAAAGCTTATGATACTTAAAGGGATATGAGATAAACTTGTATATTTTGCTCAACAAGCATTTATATAATGGATTGATAATATTTATATTTATTTTATGTATAGTCTTGTTGTTTTCTATTTTGTGTCCCTATTAATCCCCATTCAATTTGGGGTGGACACAGACAGATGGAACTAGGGAATTAAGGCTAGATGCTTTTCTTAATGTGAATCTGTCACCTTCCCTCAAGTCAAGTGCTCTAACCACTGCACTACTGCGGTCCCCCAACCTTATATATAATGGCATAATTTTATTTAATGGCTTAGTGCTGAAATGAAAATATGTCCCCATGGCTGAATTCATATTTACAGGGAAATTCCTTATATACTGATTACACATTGGTTGGCTCCAACACAGTATGTCCCAAATTCAAATCAAGATATCTTGTATAGCTTTCTTTGCCACTATTGCTTGGGGATCAGAATGAGAGTGTAGTGGTAGCAAATGAATGAGAAGGTAAAAGTGGTATATGCCAACTCGGCAGTCATAGAATGTACATGATTAATTGGGTTGAGTCATTGATGGAACAGTATCTTAGTGAATTTTGGCTTTGATAAGGAAAACATTATTCATATAGCAGCCCTTATAAAGGTGTATATAATTATAGGAAATAAAGGGGCACCCTAGTAGCTCTGTGGTTAGAGCGCTCAACTCAGGAAGTGACAAAGCTGTGTTCAAGCCAACCATGGGGCCTCAGGAAGGGCATCCATCCTTATTTCCTCAACTCCAACCTGTCTAAGTCCACCCCCAGTAACTAACTGTGACACGTAAAATGGCAAACGACTTTCATCAGGCATAAAATTATGTGCATTCCCTTTCAGAAATGATTACGCCAGCATCCTTTTGTTAGACCATCGATACAATCGTCCTTCTTCAATCAGTGCTCTGCCTGAGTGGATATCTAAACATGTTCGGCAGTGTGAAAAGTTTGGACCAGCTTTTGGTTTAATTAGGAAGGTAAGTCATTGTTGTTCCCTAAGCTGCCCGGCTGAACAGCCCTGAGTTCCTAAGGAAGGTCACTGTCGATCCCGAGGTTTTTTCCAGAGATGTCAGGGAGTGTATGTTGTGTTATTCGCGCATGTGGTTGTAAGCAGTCAAGATCGGCTACAGTGTGTTGATTGCATGAGGTGATGTCAGTTAAGCCAATTAATTCAATGGATTTGTGTTGTGTTTATTTCCGATGGTAAGGTTGCAATTGCCTGGGTTACAATGTTTTTTTTTTATGTGTCATTTCAGATTATTGCCTGGCCGAATGATGACATAGACACTTCTTGTATCATCACGTTTTGTAGTCAGTAACCTGCCAATAAGGCATGGGGAAAGAAGTCACAGATGGCAGCTCTCGCCACTGTATGCTGCTAATATTTTGGAATGAATGTGCCTAATGCATTCTACCTCTTTGGCTAACATTTACACAATATTGATGCTTTCTGTAGAAGGCATCAAGTCATTATATTATTATATCATTGACATTATACCTTTTACTATTGCTGCTTGTTTTGACCCATATCCTTGCATTTTCTGTGCGTTTTTTTCCCATGAATTCATTGGTTCCTCATGTAATAGGCACTGGACTTCTATATCATTTTGCCTCACTCATTGCTATTCAGTTTCCTTAGGTTTCATATGGTGATATCTCTTGTTCTTCCATTTGGAAAACCTAAGTGGCATTATTATGTATATTCCAGCATTTATAATAAGAAAGCCAAGTTCAGCATTGTCATTTATAACGTGTTTTTCATCAGAACATCATAGCTAATAAACTTAACTTTTTCTTTTTATTAGAAATACTGTATATATTAAATAGCCAAAAAATGACATAATTCAAACAAAGAACTCAACGCTCTATTGTCCAACTTTAACTTCATTTGTCACCATTCCTTATTAGTTGTGTAGGTATTGCAACACCTGTTAATGTCAATTTGTACACTGCTGGTGTGTAATTTTTTCTTTTTTCTTTTCCAGTTTTTTACAGACAGGAGAACTGAATGATATACAATCAAATGCTACCAGACTCAACAGTGAAATAAGGCAGTTGGTTTTATCAGTTTTTTGTAAATACAATTTTCTATAGCAATTTTTAAGGTAAAAGTGTACCTTACATGTATATAAGCAATTATTTTGAGTTTTTGATATTAATCTGTTACATAACCAAAGCTAGCTGACACATATAACTAAATCACTTTTTTTTCGTCCTGGTGAAAAAAAAAAGAGAGAGCGCAAGAGCGCTCAACAGGCCTGGGCACGAAGAAAATATAAAGCAAAGAAAAACAGATATGGAGAGTGTTGTGATTTGTAAGATGTGAAGGGATAATAAGAGATCTGTAACAAATATTCAAATATTCTATGAAGATGCAGGTATAAAAAATGATCTGTTACTGAAGGAAGACTTGATATCGAGCTGTATTGGACAGTCCTATTTAGTCCAAAAGACTTTCAGCTTTAATATACACACCTTTCCGTTTTTCTGTGGACATTAAATGAAAGACATTTGGTATAAGAGAGATGTATTTATTGATAAATATATTTACGATAAGAAAATAACAATAATGATTGCATTAAATGATAAATCTTACACTTAATGACTCCATGGAAAGAGAGGATGGGAAAAATACAAACATTATGTAGTATGAATGACATAAGACATGAAACAGGAAACATATCACTTATATTAAAAATATGTAATGCATATATACTTACTTTACTTACAAGGACTTCAAATACTTTTTAGTAAATTTTCACTTTACTTTCAAGGACTTCAAATACTCTTCAGTAAACTTTTGCTTTTCTTCTAAGCACTTTGAATAATTTTAAACAAACTTGCCTTACATTCCAGAGCTTCAAATACTTTTTAATAAATTTTCGATTACTTTCTAGCACTTTAACTACGATTTAATAAACTTTTGCCTCACTTCCAAGCACTTCAAAACTTTGATAAACAGTTGCCTTACTTCCAAGCACATCAAATGCTTTTTTTTTTTTTTTTTTTTTTATCTTTTGCCTTACTTCCAAGCACTTCAAATATTTTTTAATAAACTTTTGCCTTACTTCCTAATTCTTTATTGTAATAAATTTCTGCATTACTTCCAACTTCAAATACTCTTCAATAAACGATCTGTGCAGTGCAATACTAGTCTCAGGCTGACAAAGACAGTTCAAGTTGGGTCTACTAAATATGAAATATATTCTCTAGTAAACTGTAGTCTTATTAGTTACCTCATCTCTCTTTTGGATTGGCTAATGTTGCCTGAATAGCAGCAATTCCATTCCAGTAATCATGAGATCTTTCCTTATGTCAAGAGAGCCACCCTTTCTTGAACGAACGTCAATATCAAAGATGAGTTATGACAGTTATCATTAGACATGCATAATTATCAGCTCACACAATACACAGTAATTTTAACATTAGTAAAGAATAATTTACCCTCCATAGAGACAAACATGTCATTCCTGTTGTTCCTGGACTCAAGCTGGTCAGTGACTTTGCAATACAAGTGTTGCGATTGTTTTTGATGGCTGAACAATAATTTCCTCTTGTAAGCCTACAGCCCTTGAGAATTACTTCCTGATGCTTTCTGTGCTTTGAGAATTACTTCTTGATGCTGTCTGTTAACATATATTGACAGTACAGTAATAAAGACAATCAAAATAAATGACAATAATTATGGCATCTCGGTACTCACTCGCTCTCTTTTGCAGCCTATGATACTTTATTTTTTCCTATATATTCAGAATATAATCTATTAACATAATTTCTAATTTCACACAACAGTGCAATTTCTATACAATAGTATTGTGGTCATGAGGTGTTGTAAAGTTAATGAAATGAAGAGGGGTGAGGAAAATGGGAGGCCTTTTGTTTTTTCCTCCCATATAATGTCAAGGTTGTGCTTTGACTCTGTCATCCCCCTTAAGAGTGGTATTAAAGCTTTTTGTTTATAGTTAGGTAATATATATCTTATATCAATACATTTCATTCATAGTGATTTGAACTGGCAACTAATATATTTTATACAATGAAGCAAGTCTAACTTAGATCGCTATTTCACTCATACTTTTGCATTACATATGGACTCTAAATTGTAAACAGAACCCAGCCCAAATATATGCACATACATTTTTCAGGTCCAGGTTTCTCTAGATTACCTTGGCCACTTCACAGTGACTTCTTGTTCGCTGAAGTATTTAAAAAGTTATTGTATACTCAACTCTGTCCATGTTCTTGTCTCTTTCACCCTTTTGGGTGTCAATGTTTCCTGTGAAGATTGCTCACTCAATAACCCCATGGGCTCTTTCTGACATGAACACTTGGTAAACTAGCCTCATAATGCATTTTAACCCTTGTCACGTTATCCCTCCTTTCCAGGTGCCCAAACCAGCTAAGCATCTCGGTACCCTTTTTTCCATCAGTCATTTCATATTCCCATTTTTTCTATTATCTCTCACACTGTGAAACCACTGTATTCCATAAGTCTTTCTAAGGCACTTCATCTTCAATTATTTTCATTTGAATAGCATATACTGGTAACACATTATCGAAATGACTTGCACTGGACTTCTCATTTTACTTTGTGCTTCAAGCACAATTTTTATCAATTTGTGCCATCCATTTTCATTCTCGTACAGCTTGCATGAAGTTGCTCTGTGTAGAAAGGATTCAGCACATGATTCTCCATAGCCGTTTTATTGTGCATATTACTATTTTCGTCCTTCCTCTGTGAGATGGACATCATTAATATGGGCCAAAAAACACTGCCAAACAGCATTACAGTCTTAATCTTGTTTTCAGGTGGCTTGTACAAAAAAGGATTTATTATTCCATCAAATCGCAAGTGCAATCAAAGAGGAGGTAGAGATGGTGGTGTAATTTATTGACACGTTAAGATTCTAAGCCAATTGGCAGGTCATTTACGGTCTTTTCTCCTGCATGTTTCCCAGTATACATTTTGGATTTTTTTATACACCAACATGCATGTATAGAATAGGAAATTACTACAGTAATTCCAAATTTAAAAAGTACATTGTTTAAGCTTCATGAAAAATGCAGATGGTGTTAGCTTGAAGTGACCTTTGTTATCATCATGTTATTGAGTCTTACTTTTTTTTCTAAGTTATGAATGTTACTCATTGAGCCCTTCTACAAATAGCACCTCACTTTCATATATTTACCTTTTATAAACAAGAAACTGCTTAACGGCTCTAATTCTTTGTCATTTTGTCTGGGTTTCCAATCTCATAACCTCTACTTCATTTTATAATCCTTTAGCTTTATCACTGTTTCATGCTAATACATACCTTGGCAGAATTTTCCATCAACCTATGCAATTTTTTTTGTATGGTATCCCAAGCCACTTGGCTTTGTATACTGCATATAGCAACTTTCTTTCTAACTAGTAACCAAGTCATCTGTCAAGCCAGTGGCATGGTAAGCTCTTGTTGCAGGGCATTTTGAACCTAGAGCCACTAAAGATACTTCCATCAATATCCCCATCATCTTCCACTGCCTGAGTGGCATGGTTAGCTCTTCTTGTAGGGCATCTCTTACCTAGAACTAATCATGCTACTCTCATCAATTGCTTACATAAACTTCAGTCTCTAATAAAGTTCCTAATTGTCGTAAATAATTTCCTCTAAGTTCCTCATCACAAACATGCACAGGAAAAACCACATAATCTACATTTATCACAATTTAAGCATTTATGGATACCTTAACTGTTAAGATGTTTCAACATAGACTTCTCACGCAGATTCTTAGTCAAAGCTTCATTTTCCCAGGCACAATACACCGTCCCCTGGCTGTCCTCTTCCACATTCAGCAACTCTTGTAAACTTGGGAACACTTCCTTCTCTTACTTCCTTTCTAGCAACCAGTAATACCCAGTACAGTACAATTATCCACTCACTTCATGAAATTTTTCTCGTCCTATTCATCTCTTGGAAGATACCATCTCTCTTGCCAGAATATTCTTTGACACCTGTCTGCCCCACTTGTTCTCTGTTCTTATCAACTACTTCTGTGTCTGTTAATATTAATAACAGCAATCAGTATTATATATATATATATATATATATATATATATATATATATATATATATATATATATATATATATATATATATATATATATATATATATATATATATATATATATAAGTACTTACCATATGTGAAAACAGAATAATTTTTCCCCCGACCGGGACTTGAACCTAGGACTTATAATTACTAAGCCAAGGTGCTACAAACTACACCACAGGTCTTAAAAGGGAAACAGACCTTAAAGCTTACATCTGCTATATTAGGAATGAGCGCATTCTATCTGAATGCCACTACGTTCATATTACAGTTTCCCCCAACCTCACTTTTGGTTTCGTTTTTACATTTAATTCAACTCCCAATTTCATTAGGGACCAACAATAATCAAATAAGCACATTACCATATGTGAAAACAAATAATTTTTACCCTGACCAGGACTTGAACCTAGGACTTATAATTACTAAGCCAAGGCGCTACCAACTACACCACAGAAGGTCTTAAATGGGAAACATACCATACAGTTTATATCTGCTAAACTAGAATGTGTTCATTCCTAGTATAGCAGATATAAGTTGTAAGGTCTGTTTACCTTTTAAGACCTTCTGTGGTGTAGTTGGTAGTGCCTTGGCTTAGTAATTATAAGTCCTAAGTTCAAGTCCCGGTCGGGGGGTAAAAATGATTCAAGTTTTCACGTACGGTAATGTGCTTATTTGATTATTGTTGTTCTCGAATAAGATTGGGAGTTGAATTAAATGTAAAATCGAAACCACGAGTGAGGCCGGGGAAACTAATATGAACATAGTGGCATTCAGACAGAAGGCGTTCATTGCTAATATAGCAGATACATGCTGTAAGGTCTGTTTCCCTTTTAAGACCTTCTGTGGTGTAGTTGGTAGTGCCTTGGCTTAGTAATTATAAGTCCTAGTTCAAGTCCCAGTCAGGGTAAAAATTATATATATATATATATATATATATATATATATATATATATATATATAATATATATATATATATATATATATATATATATATATATATATAAAACTCAGATAGATGCAACTTTGGTTTGCTAATTTTTTTCTTCTTTGCATAGTTTGCATGCATGCAATGGACTGCCAAACAATTTGAATATGTCAACAATCTGTTTTCTTTTCCTAACACATCTACATTACATATGTAAGTTTGCAGTAATGTAAAAATTATTTCCTTCATTTGTAAGGTGTTTTATAATACATTTTGCAATACTGTACAGTTCCTTCCAGAAAACTGCAATTCCTTACAAAGCTTTAGTAAATTACCCAGTGTCTAATTTTCAGTTAAACTGTAATTACATTGAAAAACTATATATTGGCCAGTTCTTTTCAGTATGATATCCCTCCAATATTCAAATTGTAAACCTGAAGAAATTGTCATTATAGTTTTGTTATTGTTTCCTATAAATCAGTAATAATACACATTTTTTTTCTTTTACACCCACTTTCTGCTGGTATAGTCAATATACTAATTATGCATATTGTCATTATAATATTAATGCAAATAAAAGTGTAAAAGGTTTTCATTCATAGATTTCACTTGGAAATCAAGGAGGATGCATAACTTAATTTTCACTGTCTTGTACCTATTCTGATGAAAAGAAACCCTCATCTCACATACGAGGGGCAAAAGTACTTTACTTCTCAACTGTACTCTCCTTGGACTCTGTCATTAAACATCATGCTAAAAGCAATAACTACCAGTGTTACCACAGTTTTTCTCGGCTCAATTTTACGTTTTCAAATTAATATCAGTGATATCACTTAGTGAGGCTTTTCCAGAAAACCAGTAATCTGACATATTAACAACGACATTGTATATATAACATTTCATAAATGTAATACAGTTCTTTTTCATACAAGTATAAAAACATTAGATGTAGTCATACACGAATTACACACAATTGATATCCAAACTGTTTTACAAAGTACCTTCCATTAATAAGAAATATATGTAAAGGTGTTTTATGTTTATATTTCATGATTATATTTTTTCATTTCATAGATGTAATACAGTTATTTTTCATACAAGTATAAAAACATTAGATGTAGTCATACACGAATTACACACACACACATAATTGATATCCAAACTGTTTTACATTCCATTAATAAGAAATATAAGGGAAAGTGTTTTGTTTATATTTCATGATTAAATTTTTTCTTTTGTATATGGAAATTTGCATATTATTCCTTTACAGACATCCATACTTGCTCAGAATCCAAACGGATCTTTGTTGAAGTAAAGATGCATAGAATGTATCTACACTGAATTACACAATTAAGATACTGTATAATGAAGATAATATTGATTCTTTTAAGCTAGTTCTATCATACATATCTACAATTCGTACTCAAAAACCACATAAATATTGATTAGGTATTTTACAAACTTTTAATGACCTACAGTTTTGGTAAAGGTGTCATATGTAGATGCGGTCTGTTATCTATGTCAAATGTAGATATCTTCTATGATCTTGGTAGCAGAAACTTCCCTTCTTACTCTAGTTTATTGAGAAAGTGTAATTTACTCCAGAAATTGGTGTTAATTTCCCACAATTATTTGTAAAGCTTTTATATTTTAAGATGATGATCCACAATTATTTGTCAAGCAATTATGACCTACAATTATTTGTAAAGCTTTTTTGTTTTTGTTTTACGATGATGACCGACAATTCTTTGTGAAGTTTTTTGCTTTAAAATGATGACCCTCAATTCTTTGTAAAACTCTTTTAGGTTTTAAAATGATGACCCACAATTCTTTGTAAAGCTTTATTTTTTTTTCCCCCAAGATGATGATCCGCAATTATTTGTAAATCTTATAATGTTTTGAGATGATGACCTGCAATATTTTTAAAAGCTTTTTTTTTTTTTTTTTTTTTATTCAAGACGACGATCCACAATTATTTGTTTAGCTGTTCTTGTTTTAAAAAGATAACCCGAAATTCTCTGTAAAACAGTTTTCATTGCAATTTATTTTTATATATATAGAAAAACTAAGGTACATCCACATATAACACCTTTACATATATATGGCATCCTTACAGTTACAATCAGTCAACACTGGTCATTACTTGTTATTACTTATATTTTAATATGATAAACATACTTTGGAAGCAAAACTGCTGAAAAAAAGAGAGCTTTGGCAACACGAAGAAGGACGTGCATTAACAATGATCACAGGAATTTTAGTACAATTATGTGAAAATACCGAGGACAGTTTAAGAAGGACGTTTTGGAGAAGATTGTTACTGGGCAAAATGTTCTGGCTTACTTGGATTATAAACTATTCCCATTTCAAATGATAAAACTAGTAACACCTATAGCTATTCCAATTCCAAGGAGATAGAGCCTGGAACACCTATAACCACCACATATTTTTCACCTTCTCCAATATTGCAGGAATATTTTATGATTTGGATAAACCCCATTTTAAACCACTGTGTTTTGTACAAGGGTATTTAGACCTTGTAAGTATGAGTAACACCAGAACCCCACGTAAAGTTAAATAACCCCATAAATTCTAAGGTAAGGTTAAGTTAAATTACCAGTAGTTACTCTTTACAAAATCTGGATAATTTGCTAAAAGAGTATAAACAAAACTCTTGAAATTGGCCTGAACGTATGACGTATTGTCCAATCAAGAAATGCATTTATAATGTAAACTTGTCCATTTTTTAAATAAAATTACATGGGAATATGCCATTTTCCACATAAAATTACATGGGCATGTGCCGTTTTTCATATGAAATCCCATGGGAATATGTCAATTTACACAATTACATACGAATATGCGTTTTACATAAAATTACATGGAAATAACATTTTAACAACTAATCACATAAGAATATACAATTATTCACATAAAATTACACATGAATACGCAGTTTTTCACAAATTTACAAGGAAATGCCATTTTTCACATATCACATGGGAATATGCAATTTTTCACAAAAATCCATGGGAATATGCCGTTTTTCACAAATTACATAGAAATACCAGTTTCCATATAATTAACGTGGAGATACCGATTTTCACATAAAATTACATGGGAAAATAAAATTTTTCACATATCACATGGGAATATGCCGTTTTTCATATAAAACTACATGGAAATGCTGAGTTTCACAAAATTACATGGGAACATGCCATTTTTCACATATAATCACATAATAACATATTTCGTTTACACAATTGCTCCTCATTTACATGCAAAGTGCGTCGTGTTTACGTAACAAAAATTATACAAAAACAAACTGTAATTTACGCGTGGTCATATATGGTACGTTGTTTTCACATTTTAAACAATATCAACAGATATAAAATATAAAAAATTCTTTAAACAATCATACTGTTTACAGTTTGGCCATTACTTGAATGCACAACATTACAATGATCCCTTATGTGCAGTAATTTTAGTTAGAGCTGAACAGTAACAGTGTACAGATGTCCAGAGCAGAAATGTACAGAGTTTTTTGAGATTAAAATATAATAATGTACACAAAGGTGAGTTTACAGGATTAAGTGATATATGACATTTTTAAAATAAACACTACAGGTACGAACTACATTTGTTTATGTGTAAAGAGATATAACAACATTATTAATATGAGCTGTATACAGGTAATCTCACTTCAAATTCAGTTACACATTCTTAAAAGACAGTAATGTTTGTGGTTTCATGTGTTCCTATTAATCCCTATTCATATTGGGTGGACACTGAAAGGTTGAAGCTTGGAAATTTATGCAAGATGCCCTACCTAATGCTCTACGGTGGGCTTGAACACAAATTAGTCACTTCCCGAATCAACGCTCTAACCTTACGGTTCCTCTATAACAAGTAAGTAATGATTATATTTATTTACTTCACAACAGTGAAATAACATTAACAGTTCCGCTATTGTCTATGAGAAATGTAAGTGAAACTTAGAGAGCTCAGGAGTAAAGAGTAAATTAGTTAATCATGAAACAAGAGTGATATTTAATGACTTCTGTTTTGCTAATGTGTAATATAACAATGACTATTCTCTATTTCCCCCTGAATTGTCTACTCTTCATTATTTGGTGTTACTACTCAGCGCTTGCAAAAAAGCAACCTCAGACACAATATGTCAACTTGGGAGAATATTTCCAAATACCCCCTTCCCTAAAAGGGATTTCAAGGATCATAAATTGTGCATTGGCATATACATGATACAGAGTTTATAAATTCCACAACAGTATACAGTATCTATAATAAAGTGGTTAAAAATTTTGCACCAGCATATACATGACAAAGATTATAAATTCTGCATTGGCATTTACAAAATGCATCAGCATATACAGGATACAGAGGTTATCAATTCTGCATCAGCATTTACAATGATTATAAATTCTGGATCAGGATATACATGATACAGAGGTTATAAATTTCACATCAGCATATAATGCAAATATTGATTAATGGCTCCATATTCTGTTATAACACCTGTGTCATGAAATATCCTACTAAATGGGAAAACTGGGGCCAACACTGAATATTTCTCCTTGAACTTGATTTTATTGCTGAAAAACATCTGCGAGATGAGGTGACCTATTTATTATTTGGATTTGGTTTTGGCCACCCAATTGGCTTGCAGGAAAAGACAACAAGTACTTAGATAAAAAGAAAAGTACAGTGGTGAACCCAACCCATGAACTTAATCCGTTCCCAAAAACTGTTCTTGGGTTGGATTTATTTTTCCTATTGAAAAGCATGTAAATTCAATTAATCCGTTCTTGGTCACAATAATTCATTTAAAAAATTTTTTAGTCACAAAAAACATGAAATATAATACAGGTTATATGTATTTCATCTGTAAAAGGAAAATTACATTAATAATAGAAAGGAATTCTACTCTACTAAGGTAAAACATACACATTTTCAGGTATACAGTATACACTAGTCGATACCCAGTATAAAATAGAAAACTCCAATACTTACAAAAAGTTGTCACATTCTCCCACTAATAACAAATACAGTAGGAAAGACTATATTGTAGGTAAAAATATAATAATGTAGGTAAGAAACAGTACTGTATTTACCGTTGTGGATGATTGTTGCTGGCATACGTGGATGGTGGCGGAGGAGGAGGGGGATTAATTTTTAGAAGGAGAGTCCCCCCAATATCACTTAATACTTTTAATTTTCTTAGGAGCCATAATAAAGGCTATATGAAAGGTAAAACAATGGAAAATAAAGCAAGAACTATGAACAGATCACAAACGAACCACACAGCCTGGGCAGCAATGCAGAACTGAAGGCGAACAAGTGGAACACGTGGTGGCTTTGCCAACACATGAGTGTTTGTGGGTTGGATATTGTTTGTGGGTTGGGGTCAAAATTTGTTCAAAATTTTGTTTGTGGGTACAGGCGTTCGTGGGTTGGGGTCACCACTGTATATCCCAATATAGTAAAAAAGATAAGTAGTCATAATAGACTTCTATTCATCTTTGCATTCACCAAAATTTTAGCAAGTATCATCACTTAAGGCACTCTTTCCTCAGAACAGGATGATGGGGCAATCTGTTTGGGTGCTGACATTTCAGTATTGTTCGTTTTGTAAAGATGGTTAGCTTAGGTTTTCAAAATATAAAAATCTTTTAGTGTCATCCAAATGGGTAGTCACAGTGTGTAGTGTGCTAAAATCTATCGATCCCATTTTTAATATAATTAACTTTACATAAAGCATATATGCTGTTCTTTGAGGAAATATTTATATATCTTGGGAATAGACTATACTAAAGAATTTGTTATATATGATAAATTCCTAATTTCAGGTGATCTATTACTCTCTCATAACTATCTATAGCTTGTTGTTAAAACAGTTAAGTTGCTGATGACTATGATGAGTTTTCATGTAATCTGACAACTACTGACTGTGATCCAAATTGTATTGAAAACTAAAAAACTAATAACAAATCTACTTCTTAAGCAACTTTCAATAACGCAATTTTGAATATACGTGATTGGAAAATAATAAGTAAATATACAAATTCAGAAAATTTTTCCCCAAAATTAAAAAAATACATTATAGTAACTACTGTACTATTATTAAAAAAGTTTGTCCAAAGTATAGACACTTCTATATTAGGGTTTTGAACGTAAACAAATTCTGACTTATGTGGGATGTGGTAGCATGAAATGACTGAGTAAGATGAGGGAGAACTGTACATAATAATTACCATCAAGCTGAATATTACAAGTGTTGATGCAAAATTAATCAACACTGATGGATGGCAAATCTATTATTGTTGTGTGCTGTTTTATGAGTTATCATTAATTTCCATCATGGGGATAGATACAAACAAGTTGAAGCTGGGGTATTAAGGCTGGATGTCCTACCTAGCGTTTTGTAGTCTTCTTGATTGTGGGTCTGTCACCTCCAGAGTCGAGTGCGCTACTCAATTTTTTCAGTCCCCGAGAGCAAATCTACGGTAATATTCTAAATACATATAATTTTATGTTCAAATCTGCTAATAATGAAATCCATCACCTCTATTAAGACTATCTACATGGGCAAGACTATAAACAGCCCCTAAAAATGTAAAAGGAACTTTGTAAACAAGCAACTTGATGAAGCAGTAGGAGTAAACCAGCTACGGCTCTCAGGCCTCAATGCAAAAAATCCTTACCTGCCTATCATGTGGGGTGACCGTAGCAGGGTGGTGGGGGAATTGTTGCAACACTTTATCTCCAAGGAGGTGGGAAGAACGATCGAGGTAAGTTTTGGTTTGTGGTGATTGTGTGTTCTTTGGTTTGGCCACCCCTTTACACTTAAGGGGGTCTTGTGGCCATTGTATATAAAACAGAATATATTAACATGCCTAATTATCTATATCTATGATAAATGTCAAACTGATATACTAAAGAATATTGAAATGTTATTTTATAATCACTCTGGATACTTAAAACATAAGTTACTTAACTTCATGGCAGTATATAAAATTGGGACTGAAATAGAACTGTGGTTAGGATACTCACATTAGGAGGTGACAGACTCATTACCAAGCTAACTGCAGGGCGTTAGGAAATGATCTAGCCTTAAATCCCAGATCATAGCTGTCTGTATCCATCCTCCTAATGGGGATTAATCATGACAAAAAAAAAATAAACTAAAAGTTCAGATATGTAAAAGTACCATTGCTATATTAAGGATGTTTTTGCAGCAAGACTTATGATTTATTAATGATGTCTGCTAACCTAAAACTGACTTATAAATTTATAAATAAACCTAAAAAAGATATATTCTAACATAATGAGAGTGAAGGAAGAGCAAGAGATAACAAATACAAAAATTTCAATTATGTTAAACATCTAGACCAATTTTTCTAGGGAATTTATGTGGTATTTGGTAAATAACAAAATTCTCTTGACAAGAAGCTAGTAAAATTTTTTTAAGGTATTAATGCTGTGTCTGTTTTGTTAATCTCTTGAAATGTATTGTCAAGTCCTGCAAAGTTATTTCTCATCCATTTGCAAAAAAATTTGAAGAAAACAAATCAAATTATACAAAATAAAATCGCTAGATTAATTCCACTTTATATTAAGCAGTTAAGTGACCATTAATAATGTACTAAATCTGGGATAAACTATATATTAATTCTTAAAACTACTTGAGTTAATTGTAAATATATCATATAAACTATAGCCTTCTGGCTAGTACAGTGGTAACGCTCTGGCCTCGCATTCGCGAGGTCGACAGATCGGTTACCGCTCAGGACCGAGAGTTTAAGCTGTTTACTGGGAAGGTTACTTGCTGTGGATGGGCACCACAGTGGGGGGGTTGGGGCTTGCCTCAGCTGATGTTCTGAGGAGCATCTCAGATGGATATCGGAACTGAAACACCGGCAAACTTTAAACTTTAACTTTAATTATGTATCTGAGTTTGATGACGTTATATAAGTCTGCCATATTTTTACGTGACCATTAATCCTTACTATGGGGGTGGGGACAGGTTGGAGCAGAAGATTTAAAGCTAGATGCCCTTCCGAATCCCCCGAACTGGGCTCAATCTCAGGTCTGTCATCTGATGAGTAAAGTGCTCTAACCACTGTGCTACAACAGTCCCGTCAAATATTATAAATCTGTGCGTGCAACTAATTATAAAAATGTTACACGGAGTCTGTTGATTGTACATTCATATTAGCTACAATATTACAAAAAAATGCAACAATCACCCTACAACTACTATTAACCTCCTTGCCATGTATATTAATAATAAGTCTTCCATATAACTCTGTACAAATAAACTTAGTATAAAAAGAAATATACAGTACACACCAAAATATCCATTAGAGCTGAAAAATATAAATGGATCCCGTAGAGGTGAGGAACCTCAATAGCTCATGTAAAGAGAAATAATCCCATAATTTGTTACTTTAGGTATGGTTAACTGACTTGACTTGTAAATATATATAACCCAAAGAACACTCTTGGGTTAATCTTCTTTACAAGATTTGAAAACTAATAAAGAACTACATATTTAGAAAGACACAAAATGATGACTGAGGCCATGACTTGTGCTTGTCAATATACATTTATGTATTTCATACATGCTGTGGTGTTTGTCAGTAAAAAGACAGTTTATAATAATAGATGCATATTTTTTCCTACAAATCTGTATCTATCTTCTACATAATTGGAGAAAAAGTAATCTTACAGTGCCAGTCTATCTCTACAGTGCAAAGTGACTGTACCAGCAGTCAGGTAATGTAGCAATACAAAGAGGGCCATTTAAAACAACAGCCCTAGTTTTTCTAAGAACTCGTCTGAGTGGCTTTTACATACGGAGAAAGTGTATGTGGAATACTGAAAACATGATTATGAAAAAATGATTACATACATCACTCTACTTCAGTATTTCCTAGACACTGTATTTCCTCTCTGGAATTCATACTAAATGCTGTATACGAGTGGCTGTCACAATGCTAGTAAGCCATCGCTCATAAAGTACACTTCTTCATATTAAGTGACTTGTGCGACATAGATTATGACTCCTACAAAATGAGAACAATACAAATGCGAAAGAATTTGTGCTATATCATTTATGATAAAAATGTCGGGTATATTGTTCAAATTTAACATAAAAAAAAAAGTTATGAAAAATGGTGATACCAGTCAGTTATTATGAAAAAGTGACGAAAAATGCTGATTTATTGTTCAATTTTAACATCATATATATATATATATATATATATATATATATATATATATATATATATATATATATGTATATATATATATATATATATATATATATATATATATATATATATATATATATATGTATGTATGTATGTATGTATGTATGTATGTATGTATGTATGTATGTATGTATGTATGTATGTATGTATGTATGTATGTATGTATGTATGTATGTATGTATGTGTATGTATATATATATATATATATATATATATATATATATATATATATATATATATATATATATATATATATATATATATATATATATATATATATATATATATATATATATATATATGAATTTGTTAACAATTATTTTTTACAAGGGTGATATATAACTAACAAAATTTATACATACTGTACTTGTTCATGATAAAATAAAATGATAAGTGCACATACACACACGAGTCTAAAATACACACAGGCCCGTGCAGTAAAATATAAAGTAATTCCTATATATGCAGGCCATGACGTACTTAGATAATCTATTACTAGTATTTCAAGAGGGCGTTATAAACTCTCAAATATATTTTACATATATGTGTATTTTGGAGTATTTCTCTTCTATGAAGAAGATATGGACACTTTGTCTATTTATGTTGATATCACTAATAGGGTTGGCAGAAAATATTTAAAAAAAAAAAAAGTATTAGGAGACATCTCTCCTTCCCTTACCTCTCTGTTCGAGAGAATTTCATAAAGTCTACATTGCCTCGTATGTTGTATAGTCAAGTGCTATCACTATCGGTCACTATATCACACAATAACAATACACTATCCGAAAACTTATTTATCCCGTAATATATAAAGGATCAACATTACTTATATGTCATGTCAAATATGCTTACTCAGGTTATCTTAAATAGAGGTATCTATTACAACTGTTTTCTCACAAATGCTTCCCAAACATGATTTAAATATTCGTACTGCTCGAATAATATACAGTATATATATATATATATATATATATATATATAAATATATATATATATATATATATATATATATATATAAATATATATATATATATATATATATATATATATATATATATATATATATATATATATATATATATATATATATATATATATATATATATATATATATATATATATATATATATATATATTATATACTGCAACATCCATTTAGTAAAGCAAGGATGATGATCATTAAAATAACACATATGTGAAAAGTGTCTGAATGGATTATAGGAAGTTTTAACTACAATATTTTAATGACGACAGATATTGTTTTAACATTAGTTACTGCAATATAGGATTAGATCAATTAGAAAATAGATACTTCGGACATCTAATTTAAGTGATGGTTTGTCTGAGGAAAAAAAAATTTAGAGAGAAATTTCCATTATGAAAGAAGACCATCCAAAATTGAATAACTATCATTGCTGAAAAATGAACATTAATTAATATATTCAACAAAAGGCAAGACAGACAACATTAATCTCTATTGTGATTCTGTTTCAGTACTGTCTTTGGTTTACCTAAACTGTATAAAAAAGTAAGAGCTTGTTATCACATAACCTAATGAGAATAAAGCTTCTGAATGAGAAATTGAAGACTCTTATGAGATTTGCAAAGTTCTGTACACAAAGAGGGTTACTATTACAGCCATCCTATATGAATCACTCCTGGTGAATAAGAGGTTCCATTCTTTACAAAAATATTTACAAAATTCTACAGAGATGTTCTGGTCTTTCCTCATTTACGTAAAAGAAGATCACAACCGTCAACACACGATCGTAAGATCACTTACAACGATAACCATTTATCAATGATTTGAGTTGAATTCCATGAACTAAACTTGCATAAACCTTGTTTCGACTAAATATTTTGGTCTTCAATCAAATGTAGCCCATTTGGGGCCACTAGAATCAACAACCCCTTTTTTAGATCCGGGATCACAAGTCTTGTTATTGTTGACTACTGTATTATTATTATTACCTGGAGAAGCTGCTCTCGAGGAGCTGTTTACACTTAATTTCTGAAAGTCGTTAGAAAAATCTCCAAGAAGGTCCCTCTGAGATAATCGAGGAGGTCTTTGGGGCTGTGAAGACAACCCACTACTCTGGCTTTGACTCAAAGGAGGATCAAATTGAACATACTGGCCTTGTCTAGGACACTTTTTAGACGACGTATCGTCCGAAGCTTGAGATAACATACTAGCTGCGAAAACTACAGCCGCGCTTCCGCTACGAGTCGTGCTGGGAGGTAAGTTGCCTCCAGGTATGTTGTGCTGATTGTACATGGGATTCTGACAGCCCACTGGCACGCCCAAATTGGTCTGTATAGTGGAAAATGGACGGTATTCAGAAGTGGTTGCCTGGTAAGGGGTGAGTGGTCGGTAATTAGATGATGAGAGAGTAGTGGTGTTGGGTAAACCGGTGGTGTTGATGGCTGAACTTCGTGAAGATGCGCTTGCAGCTGGCAGACTTGAAGTATTCATACTTCCAATGGCCATATCAGCAGGGGAAGATTTTCCTAGATATGCAAATTACTGTAGTAGTGGCAACTTCATAACCAAATAAAATTTAGCAAGTAAAAATTTTACTTGCTAATAATTTGATTGCATTACCCTAAAATTAAATTATTTTACGTCAGTTTCTAATTACTGACAAATATTTTGATAAAGTGCATATTTAAGACGTATTAAGTTGAGGGGTAAAGTTCATAAGACAGTTGTGAGACCTGTGATGATGTATGGAGCAGAGACATGGGCAATAAAGAAGACAAGAGAAAAAAACTGGATGTGGCAGAGATGAGGATGTTGAGATGGATATGTGGGGTGACAAGAAGCGATAAGATCAGAAACAAGGTAATTAGAGGTACCTCAAAAGTTAGAGAAATATCAGATAAGATACAAGAAAGTAGACTAAGATGGTATGGTCATGTCGTTAGGAGGGATAAACAGAATGTTGGGAGGAGGGTGATGGAAATGGATATACAGGGTAGAAGAAGGAGAGGGAGACCAAAGCGTAGGTGGATGGATTGCATCAATGACGACCTGAGGTCTAAAGGTTTGTTGGGTGATGAGGTATGGGACAGAAACAAATGAAGAAAACTGGCCAGAAACATCGACCCCACATAAAAGTGGGAAAAAATGTAGACGAAGAAGATGAGTAACACTGTATTACATGTGAAAAAAAAAACAGTTAAGTTCTCTCTCTCTCTCTTTATATATATATATATATATATATATATATATATATATATATATATATATATATATATATATATATATATATATATATATATATATATATATATATATATATATATATATATATATATATATATATATATATATATATATATATATATATATATATATATATATATATATATATATATATATATATATATATATATATATATATATAAGGGGGTTCTAGGTTTACAGTCCTTGAGTTACGATGTTTTGTGGTTACAACACATCTATAAATTATTTTGCTTCTTTTTTTTATAATTTTTGGTTTGTATTATGTCTCAAGCGTAAAGCAGATTCGTCAGATGGCAATGCTTTGAAGAAAATGCAAGCCATCACTATGGAAGTGAAATTAAAGATAGTGAAATGCATGGAAAAGAGAGAAACTTTCCTACTGCATTAGCATAGGTGTTTCTTTAGCTGTGTTCCAACTTACACTGAAATTCGGGTTACATCACAGTTCAGGAATGGAACTGATGCAAATCGAGGACCCGCTGTAATTATATATATATATATATATATATATATATATATATATATATATATATATATATATATATATATATATATATATATATATATATATATATATATATATATATATATATATATATATATATATATATATATATATATATATATATATATATATATATATATATATATATATATAATTTTTTTTTTTTAAATCATAAAAAAAAATATTACTACGGATAACTTACACAATGATTCAGCATCAAAAAAGATGGTTATTTTACACAAGACTCTAAGACATTGTTTCAAATATCTCTCTGACGAGTGTACAGTGTTTCTCCTACTAATAATTTCTTTACCAAAAATTACCTTCAAAATGAAGTTCCTTCTAACAACATGGTTGTCTGTCACAACTCAATAAATAAGGGGGGCATCAGTGCTTCATCATATCCTGTACATCTTGACCTCATTTATAAACTGTTTTGTGGCATGTAAAAATACTGAAGAAGGACAGGACTCAGCCCTTTGCTCCCTTATTCTTTTTAGTCGATTCTTGCGTCATGTAGGAAACATGCGTAAGATACTCCTCCTTCTCCCTCACCAATGAAATGCAATACATATTAAGAAAACTCGACTGCTCACCAGGAAGACTAGATGATGATTTAGTGGAGAGGGGGACAGGGGGCGGAGGCTGATTTGGGCGTCCTCCCAGTCGAGTCTTTAGAGGAATATCTTTGGATAGAAGAGGGTCAAAAATCTCATCTTGGGGCGATTCTAAGAAGATGAGGTCTTGCCCGTTCCCGTCCTGGAATATGACAATAAAATGTACTCCAGGATAATACACATTGCTTAATCATTTAGCAATATACAGTGAATGCACATTAAACATGCATATAGAATATATGTATATATCAACACAATACAGACAAACAGATAAATATAAGAACATCAAAACTCCAAAGCAAAACAAAAGCATTCATAAAAATGGGAATAACTCAAATAAAAATTTGGCAGCCTCTTCAAATGCAGGATAAAATGGCCCAATGCACCTGAAAAAGCATGCAATAAAGCAAGCAATCACTTAAAAGAAGCATTCACATCCATCAAAATTTATACCTAAAAACTAAAATTTTAATAAATAATTGGGAATAATCCATACAAAAAGCTTTTAATATATACACATAACTAAGCACCTAAAACATCCAATACTGTAAACTAAAATATACGTTTGCAACTTAACACTGATTGAGGCCCCAAGTGGGAAATGACATAAGATTATTACCTCCTCACCAGACCCCAGTTCTATACCCAGGTGGGGACTGGGGCTCCTTGTGCGACGGCCAAGAGAAGAGGGAGGTGGGGGTAGCGGACTCAGGGAACGGCAAGGTTGTTTGGAATGAGCCTTGGAAGGGCAAGGAACAGGACTCAAAGGACGATGGGATGGGCAAGGAGGTGAAGGAGGATGGGTCATGAGTGGAGATGGAGAGAGACTCCTTCCCTGTGGAGAAGTACATTGTAGTGGTGGGGAGATGCTGGTTAATACAGCTGGAAGGCTCATGGTCATAATGTCAGTTGTGTGTGAGGCAGAGGAAAAGAAGAGGAGGTTACCAGCATATCCAGGCTGAGTAGGAGAGGAAAATGAGGCTTGAGGAATATTTAAAGGGGAACACAATGTGAAATCCTCTGAATATTCTATGGCCTCAAATTCGTCAACTGGGCCATCATCATCTATGGATTTAGTAAGCTTAGAATAAAAATACCCCGGAGTGCCCCGTTTGGTAGAATATCTGGACAGAGAAGCAGAAAAGGCTTGACTCGCACCATACTTTGGAAAATCAGAACCACTACGAAGAGAATGCGTGGAAGAGGGTTTCAAAACATTTACCTGACGTGAGAGTTGAGGTGATTTTGAAAGAGAGAGAGAGGATGCATGCCCACACTGAGAAGAGAGCAACTTGGAAGATGATGAGGTAAGAGCATGACAAGTGCGAGGAGAATCAGAGGTATGTATGGTGGTCTTGTCTTTACATAAGGAGGAAGGAGTAGAAGAGGAAGAACATTTATAAGTAGCATAATCACGAAACTGCCCGAGCGTGCCTGCTTTTTTATGCTCTCTTGGAGCTGTTGCGTAGCCTGTACATACAGCAGAGATGTTGGAGGCATCAGAGCGAAGAGAAGTAGAAGATGGCGTAGAGTAGGTATGCCCAGATGGCGTAGAGTGGGTATGCCCCCAGATATGCGAGTCCGTAACAGAGTGATCAGCGGCAGCAGAGGCTTTGAAATCACTATCGTGAAGAAGTTTGGGAGAGCGAAAGTGAGATGATGATGAGTTGCCCACAACACCATCCTCATCTCCACCACCACAACCATAACTTTTGTCATCATCGAAAGTGACAGGAAAACTGTAGCCAAGAGATGCCATAATGGGGGGAGGAAGTTCAATGTCTAAGGAGAGGTCAATGAGAGGGAGAGAGGTGAGACTGGCACTCAGCGGCTGCAAGAAATACATAAAAAGAAATATAACTCCAGTAACCTTGCTCACTTCCAGATCAATGGCTGATCTCACCATACCCATAATCTTCATTTTTATATACTTCCTAACACCTTTAGAGCGTATCTAACTTAGGTATGAGACATAAGTATAAAAAGAACTCCCACTAAGTGAATTATAAAAAGTCATCCAACCTGACACTAGCGACTCTAAAATCGAAAGTGCTGCACTAAGGACAGAACTCTAGACTCACAAAACATTATAAATGTTACACAATGTATGTACATCAATGACTAAGTGAATGAACATTCAGTAAAATTATAAGTTATACCACAACTGCATTATTGTTAAGAAATATTTACATATATTAAGCTCGACAAACAGACTTTTCTTTATAATAATAGGACTCATTGCAGTATAATAAACAGCAGATATCCTGCAATACTTAGCACAACCTCTGCAATCCTTAGCACAACCTGTGCAATACTTGGCACTACCTGGGAATTTTATTTCATTTTCTTCTTACAACCTATGCATATTAACATGAATGATAAGTACAACCTCTGCAATACTTAGCACAACCTGTGCAAAACTTAGCACAACCTGTGAAATACTTGGCACAACCTGTGCAACACTTAGCACAACTTGTGCATTTTCTTTCCATTTCTTCTTACAACCTATGTATTTTACCATTTGATTTTTAAATACTGCATAGACACAAGTTTTTTAATTTCTAAACAAACAAATATAATTGAACACATACTTCTTCTTTCGCTCTAAATGCTAAAAAAAAAATACATCCATCATTTTATTAATACAAATGCTGTAAATAAGATAAAAAAAAATCGTATTAAAACTATCTGTATAATGTTTTCCCCCTAGGTATAAACACAAGGTTCATGTTAATTAAAGCACAATTCATCTCTTCTATTTCATAAATTTAAAGTTCATATAAAATATTCCACAAATAAAAGTTAACACCAATCCTCTTGCATTTGTACATATCAATTTAATGTGGCAATAAAAATAAAAGTTGACAGATTTCGGATTTAAAATTTATATGATTTTTATTTGAATGAAACGACCAAGCTTTCTAACACTATAACTATGTAAATTTCCCCGAAATACAACATGGTAAATTTAACAGCAATGAAATCTAATTTTGAAGAAAGAATCGTATAAACATAAACACATACATATTAATGCATAGTATAAATAGGAACTCCTCTTAGCTCCTAGTGGCAACCCTTTATCCCCAAGGAGCTAAGAGTATTAGTTGAGGTATGTGTGGCTCGTGGTGATTCAGTGCTTTTTGGTTCAGCCACCCCCATAACAAGAGAGAATGGGGCCATGTATAAATATGGCTAAACCTTAGGATACATTACATAACTATATTAAATAATTGTACTTATTTATTCTTCATGTATTATAATTCCTTCTTCAACTTTAATCTTTTTAACATATATTCCAAAACAAACTCCTTAAAACAAACAGTACACTTCCCTTTACACTGGCCTCTTTCTCATTATTTTTGGTTCTGTAGAAAAACTAAGAAGTTGATATATATATATATATATATATATATATATATATATATATATATATATATATATATATATATATATATATATATATATATATATATATATATATACATAACACCATCCACTATAAAAGCAACCAACGTTATCACAAGCACAACAAAAAAATTCTGGTCTTCAAAACTTCAATTTATCTCAGCCCAAATGACGTACCTCTACCCCCACAGGCACAAACAAACATACAAGAAAGCACACATATTCACAAACACATGCACATACGCAGGTACACACACATACACATACATACAGTATATCTAAAATTTTTCTCTACTGATTATATCGCTATTGACAAAAACCTCGGATGAATTAGGTCAGTGACAGATTCAACGACACTTTTTAGACTAAGAATATTTTAAGCACATTACATAGTAACATTTCAAAGAATCGTTGTTTCCCTAACATAAAGGAGAGTGCATGAAATTGAGTGTAGAAAAATCATTAACTTCAAACTGCTGATTATTTCTTATCTGTAAGGTAACCTTAGAATACTATATTTGCCTGAAAAAAATGTATGGTGGAAAATAGGTTCAACTTTCAAAGAAGTGCAATAAGCCCTTAAAATGTTAAATATCTTTCCAAGATTCCGATCGAGTACCATTAAGTACTGATCATACCACTAAATGCAAGCATTTATTCATGACTTGTCATGGGATCTTGTAGAGATGAGTAACCCCCCGGATAATTGATAGGTTAGGTTAGGTATTAACCTAAAAGAACCTAATAACCTAACTTAATCTATTGAACAATATATGAGGTTATTTAATATTCGGGGGGTTACTCGTCTTCACATGATCCTAATTAAGTTATGATATACAATCATAACTGCAAAAGCACTGCAAAATGCATTAAGGAAACAGCTGCAGCACTGCAAGAGAGATACTGCAACTCACCCTGTTATATATATTGCCTCTATATATCCATGCTGCATTGATATTTAATGCCATATTAGGAAGACTGAAGTTCAGCTGAAATAACAGAGTATATATATGGAATTTCATAGAATTCAGTTTGCCTGAAAGCATAAAAAGTACATATATGGAATATCAAATGCATAAATTATACAAGCTGCACATAGAAGAAATGTCTACCTTGTAAATGCATCTGTAGGAAATACTGCAATCAGATGGAAAAATATAGGAGTAAAGCCTAGAAAAGACATCCAAAATAATTTACGATGGTAATAGAATTTCTACATTTACCCCTCTCCCTTTATGTTTACACTACTCTCTTTACTCAACCTACCCTAAGCTATGACATATTTTTGGTATTATACGACTGTAGAAGAATTGCTACTTGAAACCTCGATGAACCTTAATAAAGAGAGTACCTAAGACAGGGGGCATTAGGAAAGGAATCCAACATTAATATCCTTATAGCTCCAACATGTCTACATCCACCCCCAATAGAATGGGGATTAATAGGGATGCAAAGCGGCAAACTACAACAACGACATTATTAACTGCATACAGTACTTCTAATTGTAATCAAGCTTTACATGTCTATTGTGGGGAGGGGTACAGAGACTAGAGAATTCTGCTCAGATTCTAGATGAACACAGGCATAAAGGAAAGGAGTCATTAACAATAGCCTTTTCCCATTGGTAAATTACTTGAAAACATGCATCATAGAGACTACTTAAAGATGCAAGTCTCCTGAACTTATGAGGAATCAGAGAGAGAGTTTTCAGTCCATATATTGATGCAAATTAAAATTATACTTTAAAATGAAGCAAAGTTCAAGTCATTAATTTCCATCAAGCAAAGCTGAAGGAAAAACGTGTCTTGTACAGAGGAGTAACTCCAGGGTACTTGGGGGCAATGCAAATTTACGAGGCAAGTCATCTACCTACCATCACCCAACCTAATCTAACCTCAACTCATCTCACTTCACCTAATCTACCCAATTATGATGTTAAAAAATCTTTACAAGACGAAGATAATCTTATATTTTTCCCATTAAGTTTTCCTTGAAATTCAGCCATTTGATGATACAAATGAATGTTGCACACACAGTGGTTATGCCTGTACAACCTTTCTGACACGTCACTATTCAATAAGAATCAAATTAGCATACAACATGCTCTGTTCAGATATGTAAGAAATATATAGCTAAAGAATTTAATTAAACAAGAGTATAAAACTGACTATGCCATAACTGCTTAATCACTTAAAGCAACTGCTAAATCAAATGAGTCACTGCATAATCAACTAACCCACTGCTTAATAAACTGCATATCTGCTTAATCAAGTTAGCAACTATCAAATCAACTGAGCAATTCCTTAATCAATTGAGAAACTGTGTACCAAAAGATAAACACTACCAAGGAAAGAACATAAAAACGAATTATTCCATTACAACCGCTTAATTAAATAAAGAATGAGGTGGTTAATGCTAAACAATATCACTTACAAATCAAATTAAATTAGAAGGAAAGCGCAATTTTAAAGATTTTTTCCTTCAAATGGCATCTCTTAAACTTTAATAGTAAATAATTTTATCTACAAATAAAATTGAATAAGCAATGAAGCACAATTTTGAGGATATTTTTACCTTCAAATGGCATCATCTACTCTGATTATTACGAGACCAATTCCACCTTTTTATATAATATCTAAAATTATACTGAAAAACAAAGATAGTATTAGCAGAGGACTTTTTTAAACTTTAAACTTTAGGAAGGAAGATTACGGCCATTACTTGCTTATTTTTCTATGCATTTTCAAAGCTGTACTTTATACTAAACAAGAAGAAAAATTCCTGCTTTCCAGAAACATCATATCCAAAAAGAAGAAAAATCCCTTATTTCTGAATGCATAATATGGTAATTACAAGATACCTAACCCTGCTGCAAGACTGTTTGAGCATAATTAAGGATTCTTTTTCCAAGACACTTTATATGAGCAAAAGACACAGTATACATATTTTAATGGATTATTGCATAAAATTCATACATAGTTGCACTACGTTCTTCAACCTTACTTTAGTGATAACTTTCAATAAGATACAAGAATGAAATAATAATTCTTGGTCCAATACACATAAATACACATTTGCAATACATTACTAGCATCACATACGCTGATGGTGAATAACTCAGCCACCATTCTGTATTACAATGTAAGCAAGATTTTTAAGATACGTGACTCTGCCACTTCGTAGTCCCTATCTGCTTATTAGAAAATATAAGTGCTGTATATAGCTTGATGAAGGAAGTACTGTTTGTATTGCTTTACAAATTTCTTCAGGGACATGAGCAAGCAAACAGATATCATTCATACCTGTCTTGAAGGCTGTGGCAGTCTAATTACTGTTTTCTTCCCAATAATATATTATGCAATAACCACAATCCCCTCCTGTAAGGGGAACGGCCAAGTCAAAGTACACACATTCACAAAAACTTATTTACCTCGATCACTCCTCTTGGCTCCTTGAAGATAAAGGGCTGCCACAATTCTTCACACCACCCTGTTTGGGTCAAGGTCAGTACTATTTGGCACTGCTCTTTTGGCATTGCCCTTTTGGTACGAAGCTAAGATAAGCTAACTTAACCTAGCCAAAACAGCTTAGTACCAAGAGGGCAACGCCAAAACAGTTTAGAGCCAAAAGAGCAGCACCAAATAGTCTCAATCCAGCTTGGGTCACCCACAAAGTAAGTGGGCAAGAACCTTTTGCCGGAAGACTCGAAAGCACAAATTGAAAACAAATTAAGCACGTCACTTGTCATAGTTAAATCTTTAAGCTCATTAACAATCCACCAAGTGCCAAATCCTTGAGTATTTCACTTTCATCTAGCATAATGTCAAAATAAAAGACCTTGTTGTGATAGACAAGTCAACATTTAAAAAAAAAACTTGATAATACACGTTAAAATAAATATTTCAGTAATGGACAAACTAAGACATATCTCTAATGTTCATTTATGTTCTCAAAAGAAAATTCTCAAAGACATAAGAAGATTTATGTGATAGTTTCTCAATAGTATTGCAATGATGAGTTGTAACATTTCACTTAATTTTATTTTTTCTTTCTTCCTTTTTTCCTTTTCCTCACAAAGTAGCTTTCCCTGCTGGAGCCATCTGGCTTATAGTCTTTGACTTTTTCCATCTGGGCTTGTTGCTTGGCTTATAATAATAATAATAATAATAATAATAATAATAATAATAATAATAATAATAATAATAATATTAATAATAATAATTAATAATAATAATAATGGTTCTGGTACTGATACATAATTTTCCAAACCTATGTCATAGCAATTCAGCTTTGGAATTCAAATATCTGATTGCATATACAACCCTAGTAAGGATTATTTATTGTAAAATAAATTAAAGAACATTCATCTCTGATATTGATTAGCAAATGTTGTGCTTATATAACCATATTTAATCAAAATCTGTGACAAAGCATGATATCATATACTGTACATACACACTACAATATCGTTGAGTCATTTTAAAGTAATAAGTATACGAGTACAGTACTTACAAATTACTTCCTTTCCTAAACCTGTTTTATACATGTCTAAAAGTCAAATAATATTAATAATGTCTTCTCCCTGTCTACTACAAGGAATAAGATAATGACAAAATATAAAATTAATGACCTCTGACTATCTGTTACAGGGAATACGATTATGAAAAAGTATTAATAGCAGCAAGTAAACAAGAGACAGTTAGTCGAATTAAACAGTTAGCTTTGTAACCACTAACAACCGTAGAGATATTCTTGAAGCCATTGACAAACACAAACATTTGATAAACTGCCTTCACATATAAGGCATAAGAAAAGAAATTACTTTTCTTTACCCAAAATGAATGCCAATGAAGGCAGCAGTGACAACAACTGTATCAAGAGAAGAAAAGGTGCAAGGTTTGATCATACCCAGCTAATCCTCGTCTCTTCCGTCAATTGTTTCCTGACAAGGAAAAAAAACAGGGAGGGAGGAATAACCAACCCTTGCTCCCTTATCCCTTTTGGTAAGCTCCATATGACATGCAGTGAAAGCTTTTTTTCTTTCTCCCACATTAACAAGGTAATATATATACTCTTATCTACCAAAATTTTCCCCTTGAGGAGGAACACAAGAATACCTCCATGTTCCCCTGCGTGTTGCAAATGTCAACTGAGGCAGAGCGATAGGACTGGGAATCTCCTCCACAGTACTTTCTTCCCACATTGAGTCAAGATTTCTGCTTTGACTTAGCCATCCCCCTTATAAAGGGGATCAACAGATCTACAAGGATAGTTTTGAGACCAAAACCAACAGAAATAGTTATTACTCAATATATATATATATATATATATATATATATATATATATATATATATATATATATATATATATATATATATATATATATATATATATATATATATATATATATATATATATATATATATATATATATATAATTTTTACCCCGACCGGGACTTGAACCTAGGGCACATAATTACTGTGCCAAGGCGCTACCAAATACACCACAGAAGGTGTAGTTGGTAATGCCTTGGCACAGTCCTAGGTTCAAGTCCCAGTCGGGGTAAATATAATTCATGTTTTCACATATGGAAATATGCTTATTTTATTATATATATATATATATATATATATATATATATATATATATATATATATATATATATATATATATATATATATATATAGAGTAACCCCTCATTTATCGTGGGGGTTCGGTTCCGGGACCGGCCGTGATAGGTGAATTTCCGTGAAGTAGGAATATATATATATATATATATATATATATATATATATATATATATATATATATATATATATATATATATATATATATATATTTTTTTTTTTTTTTTTTTTTTTTTTTTTTTTTTTAAATAGATGATTATGACACCAGGACGGGCAAAAAAATGATAAAATAAAACAGCCTTTATCAGGCTGTAAAAAGAAACAGAGATGGAGAGTGTAATGACCTGTCTGATAAGAAGGGATTATAAAATGTGTGTAATGAATATCCAATTCTCTGCTGGGTTTTAATATACCTCTGCATTACTTTTATTATGTCTATTCCAAAAATTCTCCTTAGATCTTCTTCTTCTTCTTATTATTATTATTATTATTGGCAACAACAATTTTCCTTTGATGATGATTGTGGAGATTATTATTATTATTAATATTATTACGAATTTGTAATTAAACAATTATTTTTACAATAAATAATGTAGTTTTGGTTGAATGAACAAGAGTTAATTAAAGATGTTTCTCTCTCTCTCTCTCTCCAACATTCTATTCTACCCAACCCCCCACACACTATTTGTCCCAGCCAACTACGGAGGTGCACTGTACACAGTTATTAAAGTAAATAAACCAACAGATGTACAAACAATGATGAGCCCTTAACAATAATAATAATAATAATAATAATAATAATGATGATAATCTCCACAATCATCATCAGAGGAAAATTATTGTCGCCAATAATAATAATAATAATAATAATAATAGTAATAATAATAATAATAATAATAATAATAATATCTAAGGGCATGAAGTGAGTGAGTGGTTTCCAGTGAGTGTGGGACTGAGATAGGGATGTGTGATTCACCATGGCTGTTCAATTTGTATATTGATGGAGTTGTAAGAGAGGTGAATGAGCGAGTGCGTGGTCGAGGTTTGAGAATGGTAGATGGGGATGATAAGGAGTGGGAGCTGAATCAGTTGCT
>JAXCGZ010002121.1:72500-101560 GCA_037179515.1 Halocaridina rubra
GGAAGGGGGATGTGTGTCAAAGCAGATTTTCAATATGGACGAAATTGCTTTATTCTGGAAGCGAATGCCAGAAAGGACGTATATTTCTATAGAAGAAAAACGTGCTTCAAGATATAAGGCAGGAAAAGATCGATTTACCCTACTGATTGGTGCTAATGCTGAGGGCGACATGAAGCTGAAGCCGGTAATGATATATCATTCGGAAAATCCTCGTGCACTAAAGGGTTATTATAAAGAGTTACTTCCAGTGCACTGGTATTCAAATAGGAAAGGATGGATGACTGGGAGTATTTTTAAAGATTATTTCTTGACACTTCTCCCAAACAAGTTAGAAGTGTATTGCAAGAGTCAGAATTTACCCTTCAAAATTCTTTTCATTTTAGACAATGCTCTATCCCATCCTCCGTCATGCTAATATAAAAGTTGTGTTTCTGCCGCCAAATACAACTTCACTACTCCAACCAATGGACCAGGGGTAGTGCAGATGCTGAAACCGCATTACCTTAAGTGTTCTTTTATAGACCTCAGCAATAAGGCTGACGTCAGCATGGGCGACCTTGAGAGAGCAGCTGAGGCCAGCGATATCTCGGCGGTAGACATTAAGAAGACTGCGGTTAAGGATTACTGGAAAGATTTTAATATCAAGCATTTGGCATGTAAAGGATTCTTGGGCTGAAGTTACACAGTCATGTATAATTGGAGCATGGAAGAAGCTTTGCCCGCAGTTAGTGAACTTTTTCACAGGTTTTTATCTCAATGATCGGCTGTCAAAGACGAGACTTGAGTGCGTTTAGCTCGCATATCGTGTGGGATTCACCGACGATGAGGTGAATGTGGATGCCCTTCTTGCTTCCCACACAGAGGAATTGACTGCCGAGGATTTGGAGGACATGGAAGGTGAACGCCACCCCGCTCGTCCCAGTATGACTGTTGCCCATTATACAAAGAGTGAGTACACTTCCGTAATATTTGACATTTTTTTATGTTATGTTTTTAATATTATACTACAATATTATATTCAGGCATTGCTTAATTAAAAAAAATTAGTTTTCTAGTATTGTTTTTCATTTTTTTTAATGGTAGCTTTATTTATTTTTGCAGCTAGGAGTTGGCTCTTCCACTTCCTCCTCTTCTCTTTCTTCTCCTACCGCTTACATCACCTGCTCGCTTCAAACACGTTCGACATCTGTTGCTCGCCGTATATAAAGTGAGTAGAATGTGTGTAACATTTTTTATTTATATCATTACTATGTATTGCATGATGAAAAAAAAATTTCTAGTCTTGCTTTTATTAATTTTTTTGTTACTGTATTTTTATTTATTTTTGCAGCTAGGGGTTCGTTCTAACGCTTCCCTCTCCTCTTTTCCTACCACTTATGTCAAATGCTCACCGCCACCACACTCGGCCCAAACCTGTTGCTCACCGTATATACAGAGTAGAATGCGTTTTATATTTATTTTTGTTATAGTACTTCAGGCGTTGTATTATGAAAAAAAAATTTTCTAGTCTTGCATTTGTTAATTGTTTTTTACTTTTGCAAGTAGAGGTTCGTTCTCCTCTTCTAATAACGCTTATGTCAAGTGTTCACCGCCACCACGCTCATCCCATACCTATTGGTCACCATATATAGAGTGCGTAGAATGTTTTTTATATTTTTTTTTGTTACAGTAATTTAGGCATTGCATATTGAAAAAATTTAGTTTTCTTGTCTTGCATTTGTTAATTGTTTTTTACATTTGCAGATAGAGGTTCGTTCTCCTCTTCTAATATCGCTTATGTCAAGTGCTCACCGCCACCATGCTTATCCCGTACCTGTTGGTCACCATATATAGAATGTGTTTTATATTTATTCTTTGTTACAGTAACTCAGGCATTGCATGATGAAAAAATTTAGTTTTCTAGTCTTGTTAATTGTTTTTTACGTTTGCAGATGGGTGTTCCTTCTCCTCTTCTTATACCGCTTATGTCAAGTGCTCACCGCCACTACAATCGTCCCATGCCTGTTGCTCACAGTATAATAGAGTGAGTAGAATGTGTGTTATCTTTTTTTTTTACAGTAATTCAGGCGTTGCATAATGTAAATTTCTTTTAGTTTATTACTCTTGCTTTCATTAATTATTTTTATTTTATCTATGATTATGTTTGCAGATGGGACTCGTTCTGACGCTTCCCCCTCCTCTTCCGCTACCGCTTACGCCACGTGTTCTCCACCACCACATTCATCCCATGCCTGTTGTGCACCGTATACAGAGTGAGCAGAATGTGTTTTACATTTAGGCATTGCATAAAGAAATTTTTTTTTTAGTTTTTTAGTCTTGCTCTGGTTATTTTTAATTTTTATTTTATCTTTGTTTACGTTTGCAGATAGAGGTTCGTTTTTCCGCATCCTCCTCCTCTTCTACCACTTAAGTTACGTGCTCACTGCCACCATGCATATCCCAGTGTATGCCTATTGGCCACCGCATAATAGAGTGCAGTATGTTAATTTGCTTGCTGTACAGTAAATCTGAATATCTTTTGTACTCTTAAAAATAGCTACAGTTCTTTCAGCTTTGTTATGTACTCGTAAAATATCTTTTACTTATCTTACATCTTTGGCATAGTGTGTCTATGTACGGTTGTGAAAAGTATCTATGCCCATTATCATTGTTTCTTATGGAAAATGACTCGTCACATTACATGAGTTTCACATTACGCGTCACTTCTGAGAACCTATCTTCATGTTATTCCAAGAACTAAGTGTATATATATATATATATATATATATATATATATATATATATATATATATATATATATATATATATATATATATATATATATATATATATATGCTAATGAAAAATAGTTCCAAATATCCATGATGGTAGTTCCATTTCTTTTCCACAGTAACAATGTTTTCTCAACTTAAAGACTATCTTTAATAAAAATCTATATGTACAATATCTCTAAAAGTAAATGTACGCAGTTTTTAATAAACAACAATTTGGAAGCAATAAAATCAAGTAAAGATATATAACCTTCAACACTATGGGTATGTTTCTGTAATACTACAATAAACTTTTCCAAAATTTCTACTCTGGCTAAGGACTAAAAAAATCTTGCCAAGCACAAAAATTTTTAGTATTACATACTCCTCAATTGCTATATATAATAGCAAGAGCAAAAAAAAAAAAATATGTGCCACATTAAAAAACTACTAAATATTTTTTCTGATTTTGGTCATGTACAAAATGGCTGAAGGCATCACATGATACTATTTTTCTTCTAAACTGGTAAAAACAGAAACACATAATAAAGCAAGAAAATTCTGTTAAAGTATGTACACACTTTAAACAAACTATGCTATCAAGAAATGAAAACGTATTCAAAGAAATTAAAATATAATCAACATCTAAAACAACAAACAAGGAAAGTGAGTTTACCTTCCTAATCAAGAAATAAAAGTATAAACAAGATCTAAAACTACAAACAAGGGAAGTGGTTTTACCTTTCTAGTCACAAGGTTTGAAGTGGAAACCTCCATATTTTTTCGGACAGTTATGGTGGAACCTGTTGCTGAACTGGAACCCAAACTCTCTCCGGCAATGCTGGAAGTACTACTGTGTATGCTGTCATCGCTTTTGCTACTCGCATTGTGTTCGTCAGCTTCATCTCCCAATTTCGCACGAAGAATTTCTGCCATTTCACCTATGAAGAATGAGCAATATTCTATAGTCGTTTTATTATTCTGCATGAATAATTTCTGCCACTTCACCCAAGATGAATGAACAATTCAGTAGTCGTTTCATTATTTTGCTGGGTTAACTCAGCCACTGGGTTAAGCAGGCCAGTTTAGCTCAGTGCTGGTCCCAAGCCCAGATAAATGGGGAGAGTTTCCAGGATAGTCCTAGCAAGACACTGGAAGAAAACCTCTTTGCTCAAGCAATGCATGGTTAACCAATATGTAATGGCCCTCAGTCCCCAGCAGCCCTTTGATGGGCGGAGGGTGCTAAGAATCACTGGGTTCGGACGGATAAATCGGACTAAAGACCAGCAAAACAGTGAACAGGACTTCAATAAGAAACACTTCAATATCGCCACAGTAAACGTAGCAACCATAAGAGAAAAAGAGGAAATGGTGGAAGTTATGAAAGAAAGAAAGATAACTATAATGGGACTGTGTGAAACAAGGTATAAAGGCAAGGGAGACAAGAAAATACATCATAGCTACAGAATTTTATACAGCAGCTCGGATGATGGAAAGCATGGAGTGGGTCTTTTAGTAGCCTCAGAGAGAGCAAAATACATAGACACAGTCGAACAAATAGACGAGAGAATTATTAGTATCTCAATCAAGTTGAAAGAGGGAGGGCTGAGTTTGGTGCAAATTTATGTTCCGCAGCAAGGGCGTATCACAGCAGAAAAGGAAGAGTTTTACAAGAAACTGCAGCACACAGTTGATGGGGTAAAGCATGGGGATCAGTTAATAATCAGTGGAGATGGGAATGGACACATAGGCAGGGAAAGACATGGTTATGAGAACATAACAAGACCCCACAGTGTCGGAAACAAAAATGCAGAAGGAGATAGAATAATCAACTTTGCAGTGATAAACAGGTTGTCCGTTGTGAATACTTTTTACCAACATCGAGATAGTCATAAGTGGACGTGGTATAGGTGGAGTGAAGCAAGACAGGAATATACTGAGACATCTATGATAGACTTGATAACAACAAACAAAATGAATTTAATATGCAATGTAAAAGTCATCGCCTCACTATCTTTTGACTCAGACCACAGACTGGTCATAGCTAAAGTGAGGTTAACAGCTCCACCTAAAAAATCAAGAAAGAAATACAGAATATTTAATGTGGAAAAATTGAACAGTAGTGTGAATGTCGAACAACTGCAGGCAAAATTACAAGAAAAGCTAGAAAGATCAGAACTAAATGATGATGTAGAAAGTAAATGGAAATCTTTCTGCGATTACTTGAAGATAGCAGCTGAGGAAACTTTTGGAGTGAAGGAATTTTACTGTGGAAGAAAGAAAACAACTCCATGGTGGACAACAGAAATTAAAAATAGTGTTAAAATGAAGATGAAAGCTTTTCGGTTGTGGATGAAGACGAGAACTCCTGAGAATAGGATGGATTATGTATGGAAAAGAAACGACTAGGAGAGCGTTAAAAGGATAGAAAAAGCAAATATTTGGAGCATGAGAGGAAGAGACCTAAAAGAAGACCACACAGGAACAATAAAGCTACTTTTTAGTATGGCTAAGAATTATAGGGGAAAAAATAACGAAATCAGCTACACCATCAAAGATAAAGAGCATAATCTGTTGATAGATCCAAGTGAAATTTCGGAAAGATGGCACAAATATTTCGAAGAGCTGCTAAATACTGGAGGGATGGATGATAACAGCAACAACAGGGAAGATTTGGAAGACCAACCGGGGGAAGATATTCAAGAAGACTGGGATATAACAGAGCAGGTATTGCAGGCAGCTATTAAGGCATTGAAAAAGGGAAAAGCAACTGGAGAGGATGGACTGCCAGTGGATATTATTAAAGCAGCGGGTATGGCAAAAATGGCGTATCTCTTGGATTTGTGCAAAGCGGCCTTCAGAACAGAAATGGTTCCAGAGGATTGGCAGAGAGGTGTGTTATGTCCAGCTTTAAAAAAGGTGAAAGAAATATGCGCAATAACTACAAAGGAGTAATGTTGTTGGCCCACACGGGCAAGATTTACAACAGAATAATTGAAAAATTACTAAGAACATGCGTCAAAGAGGTACTGGCGGAGGGCAGTACGGTTTTCGTCTGGGAAGGGGTCTGATCTTCACTACGCGAACGATTTTAGAGAAAAGCTGGGAATGGAACACAGACAAATACATCATGTTTAGTGATTTAGAGAAAGCTTTTGATAGTGTTAAGAGGAGCTCACTCTGGACAATATTAGCAGATGAGCACTATAATATTCCTGCAAAATTAATTAGTCATTAAAAATATGTATTCTAAGTGCCCAACGAAAGTCAAGAGCCCAGTTCAAGACTCCAGATGGTTTGATGTCAACACAGGCGTAAGACAAGGAGATGCTTTATCCCCATTGTTATTCATCATTTTCATGAACAAATGCATGAGAAACATTGGAGCGGGAGAGATCGGGGAGGAGACACTGCTATATGTGAACGACATGGCAATCGTAGCAAACAGCATGACGCTGCTACAGAAAGTAGCAGAGAGATGGCATGAGGGGATAAACAGAAACGAAATGAAAATAAACACAGGCCCAGGAAAAACAGAGTTCATGGTGGTGTCAAGGAGAGAGCATGATCGTGAGTTGAGTATGGGTGGGCAGCAGATAAGCAAGGTAAATAAGTATAAATATCTAGGCGTGCACCTGTATAAGAGAAATGAGCAGGAGATGGAGTTAAATGAGAAAATAAAGAAATATAACATTCTTGCAATCTTATACCCACTATTAAAGGAAAAGTCAATCCCAAAGAGTGTAAGACTACCATTTATACAATGATACTTTGACCTATATTAACATACGGTAGTGAAACTTGGGCATTAACCACCAAAACAGAATCAAAGATTCAAGCTACAGAAATGAGGGTATTGAGATTAATAAGGGGCATTACCAGGAGAGATAAACTGAAAAATGTGAAAATTAGAGAAGACCTGAGAGTGAGCCCTCTGTTGGAGTTCACAGAAAAAAGGAGACTGCAGTGGTTTGATCACATCAAAAGAATTCCCAATGACAGATATCCGAAAAGGTACCTGGCGTGGCAGCCACAAGGAAGGAGGCAAATGGGCCGTCCGAGAAAGAGATGGCTTGATTGTGTGGATAGAACAAAAAATAGAGGAACATCCGGGCAACAGATGGCAGAAGCGAGTGGAGGAGCTTCATATGATGGTCAGCTGACTGACAGATAGAGAACTATCTACTCAGGCGTATGGTAGGGGGAAAAAAAAAAATCACCTGCGAGGAATGAACGATATTTAAGAGCGACAAGAAAGTTTCATTATTTTATTACTAAAACTAATTTACATACATTAAAAAGCTTCAGTAAATGAAAAAAGTTTTAAGAACAATGAAACATTATCATGAAACTTGCATCTTTTACAGCTTACTTAGACAAAAAGAATAAAAATTTACCACCCTAAGCTTATCTCTATAAACATTCATGAATGAAGCCTTTTGTTCGGTTGTGGTAATACTGCTATCTTCGGCAAGCTATATCAGTACAGTATTTTGGAAAAGAAATCAGAAATATTATAATTTTTTAACCAAATATAAATATTAATTATGCATTACTCTACTTTTAAGTAAGGTAACATGATCATTCTTCCAGAAGGAGGGGGTAAGAATACCTCCTCCATGTTCCCCTACATGTCATAAAAGTCTCCTATATGTGACAGACCGAGGGAACTGGGATTCCCCTCCTCTACACTTTCCTCCTACAATAAGTTAAGCTTTTTGCTTTGACTTAGCTACTCCCCCTATAAGGAGGTTGTGGATTTTGTACTTAGATAAAACCTGAGCAAAATCAAGCTGTCCTTTACTAATGAGGGACAATTTGAAACAGAAACTAACCCATTAAATCAATGCTCTGTGGAGACGGAGTACTTAAACTGTCCGTTGACGTAGGCGACAGTATTCCACTCCCAGATTCCATGAGTTCATATTTACGCATTCTGAAATGGGCATTGATATAAGAAGTCACATCCTGTAAAGTACAGTAACCCCAGGAAGCTCTATGGCTCTTCATACTGATGAGGCAAGTCACCTCACCTCACCTCACCTAACCTAACTACATACGGGGTTATTTAACTTTACATGAGGTTCTGGGGGTTACTCATCGTTACAGAAACCAAGCCAAAATGCGACTTCCAATAAAAACTGATTAAGCTATTTAAATGAAATTGGTGCAAGATTGTCTTCACAGCCAGTTTGAGTTAACATTGTTAAAAAAAAGCCAATTTATCATTAAAAAATACAAAAAATAAAATTATTCTAGAGTGGTTAGCATCACACATTTTTCATCTTTAAAATTTTGACATTAATAACTATAGTTGCGCAACCATTATCATATATATTAAAAAAAAATTAACCTCTTACTAACACTTACAATGATTACAACCACATATGTCAACAACACAACATACACTCCCTGAGAGCTCTGTGGGAAATCATGGGATTGGCAGCAGCCTTCCTTAGGGACTTGGGGTTGTCCAACCATGAAACTTAGGGAACAACAACAACTTAAAACAATTTATGAACTATTAGAACAAGACCTTTTAAATAAGGCTCTAACACATATCTAGAAAGCATGAATACTTACCCAGGCAATACACTAGTGTCTTCCCTAATATTTATCTGTGAAGCACGTTTATAAGTTGCTTTGGCAGAATACCCAGACATGTTGCACGCTGCTGTTCTTTGTCTTCGTTTGACCCCCATGACTGGTGATGAAGGTGCTGACCTTGGTTTCTGTGTTGTGTCACCTGCAATAGCGACCATATATTAAGACAGACATTCACCAGAAATTTCACCTTCAATAGGGACCATTTATTAAGATAATAACATTCACCAGAAATTAGCCTCTGGTACATTGTATGAGCTTTACCTCGGCCACCACCATTACTAGGGGGACTGTAGCCACTGTATATGTATGTTAAACTTTATAATTTCATAAATTCAAACCACTGAAACAATATGAAGATTAGTGATGTGAAATAAATTATTACAATAATTAGTGTTAATAAAGGTTTACTCACCAGCACAAGTTGCCTAGACTCACCAATAACCAACTCCAGTAATCCAACCTGACTCCAATAAACCAGCAAGTTATTATGTCTAAAATTAACATCAGTCTACTTTACAGTCACTTCCTTAGCTCAAGTCTTAACTGCGTCTCTCAGTCCTCTGACCACTCTCCCAGCCCAGCTGACCCAGGTAAACATACCGTCGTAATGTCATTCGTAAATATGGCAGCAGTCGTGACATCATTAGCAAACATGATAGCTTAAACAAACTAACACCCTCGTCCTTCTTCCTATTTTTTTTTTTATACAGTGTCCTATGTATTTCTTTACATAGTCTATTCCCACATGGTCCACATACAAGTGCTGTATGTGAAATCCTATGATTTAATTTAATCCTTGCTGATGGCAGCATGGAGTTGCTCTGGTGAAGCCCCTTTCTTAGTGAGGCAATCAGCCAGCTGTTCCGATGAAACCACCAAAGGCACTACAGCAACCTCTCCATGCTCCAGCATCTCACGTAGTACTGCTATATCGATTCTTAATCTTCTATCATCCACACTCCTCCTTGAATGCAGGGAATCCACCAGGGTCTTGTTGTCAATGAAGGTCTAAATCCTTATATTTTCACAACCAGATATTTCCTGCAGTATTCTGGCTAGGTACACAGCCATCTTAAGACAATCCAGTAAAGCCAATGCCTCTGCGGAGAGAGTGGACTTAACCACCAATCTGATCCTTTTTGACTGCCAGTAGATGGGGCATCTTTCGTCGTCATAACTCCTCAAGAATATGATAAAACCTCCTTGTGACCCACTACTCATCAGGTTAGCAAAAGAAGCATCTGAAAAGCACTCAAGGGAACAATTCTCAAGCCTTGACATTCTTGGCATATGCAGCCGAATATTATCTGTTTGCACTCTAGATATGACCTTGTTAAGTTGCTAGATGTCAGCCACTGTTGCCAGGTTTCATGTTGCACTCACTTCACACATGCCAAAGGCAATGTCTGCACGGGTATGAGTGGCAATCCAATTTAACAGGCTGACCAGTGCTCTGTATTCCGATCTTTCCAACTCTGACACTTCTCCCGTCTTCATATGTGCCCTTTTACGACTGACTGTCATAGGAGTCAAGGTGGATGCATAATCTAGCTGGTCCAATGTAAAGCTGCCATCTTTGTATGAGGTGATGTTCAAACTACATACTTAAATGCCTTTGACTCAGAGCTTCCAATCAGGAAAATTTGCTTCAACTGGTCTATCACTTTACTTTTGAACTCTGGTGTCCCCGCCCACAGAAAATCATCCACATAAATACAGATTACGCCCTCAATGCTGCCATTCCATCTCCAGTAAAAACAATGCCGGATCCAGTGAACACACCTGAGCACCGAGATCTGTTAACTCGTCTTTCACTCTGAGGTACCAAAGATGGGCTGCATCACACAAGCCATATACAGTCTTTCTCAGCTTCCATAGCAGGCCATCAGCGAACTTTGGAGGAAGGGGTACATATGTGTCCCTACTGATTTCATTGCCCTGCAAATAGGCTCCCTTAACATCCAAGGAGTGACAGGTTAAACCCATGGCCGCAGTAAGTGATAATGCCAAACGTATGGCTTCCTTTGAGCATGTCGGGGAATCCTTACGAAGTTCTGCCTTGTCTTACTCAAATCCTCTCACCAAAAGGCGTGCCTTCACCACCATTTGTCCTCCCTTTACTTTCTCTGTCAGAACCCACCTCACGGATAGTCTTTTGAAAGACATCTTTCTACCTCTTCATAGACTTTATTGTCCCACCAGTTCTTACTATTCCTTTATCCTTAGCACGCATCACCTCCTCATAGTTGAAGAGAATTATCATTTCTGTACCCTCATCGACAATCTTCCATGTGCAAAAATCTCGGTTCAGATCCGCCCAAGAGATACTTCAATCGGAATCCCAACGAAAATTGTAACATTCTTTGTATTTTCCGGTGGTTTTGCCAGCCTGGCTCACAACTCGTCCATACACCAGCTCACCACTCTCTCTACAAATGCCTTATATCTGCTGGCCCGCAATAAGGTATGAAGGCTGCTGTGGCACGGGCACACCTTTGGGCTCTCCTACCCTATCATCATTCTTCACCTCTGGTTCACATTGCCCATCGTCATTCTTAGACTCCTCTGCGTGCTCTCTAGACACCACTGGCTCTGGCTCTACATCCTTATGTTGCATGGCCCCATCTGCATCAATGTCTCTTACCACCCCAGCAGAAGCTGGAACCCTTGCCAGCCTACATGCATGAGTCCTCACATAAACTTCCCCATGCCTCACTAAGACTTGCTTTCCATCTCTGCCAATTACAACCCCGGGTCCATGCCACTCGTGACTGTCATGTCTACTGTAAGAAAACCTCATCACCATTCTGTACATTATCAAGGTCACTAGCACGAATGCTGTGTTGTAGTGCCCTCCCTGGCCAGACGTTCAAAAAATTCATTTTTCACAAATTCTTTCCTTGCTATATGAAGAGCATTCAAATTGTTCCTCACAATTTCTGATGTCCTAGTATCTTCCAGTGCGGGGGGATAATTGGCATACACCTTGGGAAGCCCAGGGTTGTGACCAAACATGAGCTGATTAGGGAAAATCCAAAGAAATTAGTGAGGGCATTTCTCGCCAACACTGCCCAGGCCAAGGCAACCTCCAAGTCACATTTACTTTCTTCTATGATTTTCCTTACAATATTCCAAATTACCGCATTTAACCACTCACACCCTCCGTTGCTCCAGGGGCTCTCGGCTGCAGTGGCCATGATTTTACATGCCTCTCTCAGTGCCCGCATCTCTTCATTGTTAAATCACATCCATTATCCGACAGGATTTTCCCTAGTGCTCCAAATAAAACAATCAAACTCAGGAACAGGGCCTTGATAATGGTGGCAGCCCGTTTATTCCAAATAACTGTTGCTGTACAGTACTGTGTAGCCAAGTCAATGATGACAAGAAAATATTTTGCACCCCAAACCTTAAGGTCTAAGGCAATGGCCTCATTGAACCGGGATGTCATAGGCAACCTGACTACAGGGCGTGGTCTCTCTTTTCCAAATCTAATACAAATTTCACACACCTTGGTTACCTTACGGACTGCCTGTTCTAGTTCTGAGTCCTTAATCCCTGCATTAGTAATGAGTTTCATTAGCTTAGCCACTGTAGGGTGTCCCAGCTATCTGTGCAGCTTGTAAGCCATCTTCCTCACAACTCTCCCCTACAAGGCAGCCAACGCAATCACTCCACCAAACTTCTGCATTAGTCATGCTGATATTGGTAACAAATAGTGGCCTGATACTGATGTGTGTAAATCGATAATCCTTCCCTGACTCTTAACTTGGTCAGCTGCAAAGTTAATTAACATCTTCGCCTTCTTCATCGACCGCCCACTCAAGAGTAATGGGATGTTACAATCCACCACGTCAGTCACAACCTCCGCTTTCATATCAATATTAAAACATGGCAGCGAGACTCGCTTGAGGGAGGGAATGGTGACCCTGTCGGCAAGGTAAATGTGGCAGCCGACAATTCTTCAATGATGCCCGTCCGCTCGTAATCACAGAGGGTTTTCACGAAATTATGGAGCCAAGTACTGCCACACACTGTCATGGAGCACCTTGAGTCTAAACTGCACACAACCAGTGGACTCCTCTACAAGCTTCAAGAGCTTTTGTTTGCCTCCAGCATAACCTGTAAATAATGATAGATAAACTGCCTCATTGTCCCCTTCATTAGGAGCTAGCATAACCTGTAAATAATGATAGATACACTGCCTCATTGTCCCCTTCATTAGGAGTATTTTCATACGCATCTTGGCAGTTCCATGCCCAGTGGAATCGTGAGTCACATAACAAACACCTTGACACCTTCCCATCTGGGCCTAGAGGATTCTGTCTTCTACTTGTGGACGGATGGGGGCATCCCCTTAACCTGGTTGATGATCTTTCCCTACAACCACCTCGGGACCCACGTCCTCCATGCTGAAAACCTCTTACCATAAATGCTTTTTCCTCCTTAATGTCACCTTCCACTTCCTTCGCCAGGAAGACCAGCTCACATTGCACTCCAACTCCAACAACACCATAATCTCAATATCAGAGGAAGCAACCTCACCCTTCCTTCAAGTGTCAAATAAATGGCTAATGCCTGTTTTTTCCTTGGCAAATCCGTTAATTTACACCAGATCTCAATACAGTATCTTTCCTCCAATTTTCATAAGCCGGCTAACCCACAAATTTTGGTTGACACTTGCTGCTGCCGGACGACGCCATTTTTTATCTCAAACCACGTTCTGCTACCAATGTTAATAAAGGTTTACTCACCAGCACAAATTGCCTAGACCCACCAATAACCAACTCCAGGTAAACCAACCTGACTCCAATACACCAGCAGGTTATGTCAAAAATTAAATGCAGTCTACTTTACAGTCTCTTCCTTAGCTCAAGTCTTAACTGCGTCTCTCAGTCCTCTGACCGCTCTCTCAGCCCAGCTAACCCACGTAAACATACCATTGTGATGTCATTCATAAATATGGCGGCAGTCGTGACGTCATTAGCAAACACGACAGCATACACAAACTAACAATTAGCATTATGTCCTATATTCTAGAGTAAAACAAGTATAATTTCTCTACTTCTTACCCTGTAGGTGACTCAAGTAGGGAGGTGAGGGGGGAGTTGTGGAAACTCTTTTTCTCGAAAAAGCTATGAGGAGTGATTGAGGTATGCTTTGTGTCTGGGGCTATGACTTAGCTACCCCTTTATAGAGGACATTGCGGCCACTATATGTGCATAATGTAGCTGCATTATCTATTCATAGTAATGAACCTAAATAATCTTTCAAATAGTGTTCCACTGATATAAGCCAACTTATGAAGTCCTCATGAGCTTATGGAAATATAATATGAATAATTTCAAGAAGGGTCTAATGGACCCAGGACTACGACCCATTCGAATGTGGACCAATTGTGAAACAAACGGTGAATTTGAATATAGGCCTTCAAGAAAAGGAAATAATTCACGATTCCATCTTTGTAAAGTCACTTACTATGCGGGCAAGCACAGGTTCTGTGTCCCCAAGAAAACTACAGAATAGGCAAGCAAACAGTCCAGTATAATGCTCCATGTATGCTTCTCTATTTTATTAAGCTACTAATATGAAATATGTGATGAATGGGTACTTTCCAAGCGATGACTTGAGTGGCCTCTGCCTCCCATAGTTTGCTATGGGGTTCTGGTAAGAAATTTCAGTGCATGACCTTAGTTATTAGTTCTCTGAATGTGCTTGATTCTAGACGGAGCAATTAAAAGGAAGGAGAATGATAGCACAAAAATCATTGCCGTAATCCCCCTTGTAAGGAGGGGGGTCGAGTCAAACCATATGTATTCACCAGCTGCTAATATACTTCAGTGACTCCTCTTAGCTTCTAGTGGATACAGGGGTGCCATGATTCCCCCCCTCACCACCCTGGTTGGGTTATCCACAGCTTAAATGGGCAAGAATCTTCTGTTGATATCGGACAGCTGCAGATGATTTAACCCCACCGCTTCACCTCATGGCAACCACCCTCCACTCACCCAGCCTAATTTACTGTGCAAACAGGAGCAAGAAATCCCTTTGAAACACATACCATTAATCCAAGTGGGGGACCCTCCATCTTCTCCTGGTCGAGGATGCTGAATCTCTTTAATTTTACCCCGTAAGTCTTTATACGTCTGCCGGCTCTTTTCTCTGACCTGCTTCCCACTTTTAGTGACCTGAAAGACACAAACATATAGTAAAGAATAATTTTTCAAATGAATGACGGATATGGTTTAGATTATGAGTACTAAAATCATATTAATAGAATATTAAGAAAAGCAGTTCTTAACAGAAATAAATTTCTTTCATAAATATCTAAATACCATGAATGGCATACAGTAACTGCACATATCGATATATATTAATAATTTCTTTACAAAAAAAAATCATGAAAATCATTGCTATGTTGTGAAATCATTGTTTAGAGGCTCTACAATACTTTACCAAATTGAACGCTCTGCTGCCGAGGAAGAGCCATCTTGGCATAAATTGTATAGCTTACGCAAGACTTCGTATTTTTCTATTTCAAAGATTATTAAATGTGTTTCAACATTAATTATAAGAAAAATTTAAATCTCAGTTTATACTGTCATTTTGACATGATAATTAAATTGCATTACTATACAGAAAAACAATTATATATATTCTTTAACAAGAGACTCCTGTCATTATGTGGTTCATACCACGAGTACTTATATTAAGATGCAAGACTAATTTAATGGCATTGAAAAAAAGAAGCAATACATAAATACACAACATGGAAAAATATATCAATACAAAATTCAAACTACAAATTCTTAGATATGGACATGATACTAAGTTGCATAAGTACATTAAAAAAAAATTGCATTTTAAATAAAAAAGAGAAGTCACTAGTTATACATTCACAAAATAAATTTTAGATCTGGATGTGCTACTACTTACATTTCATGACCATAATGAAAGAAACATTCCTGAAATTTTTACATTTCAGACTAAAGACTGAAATGTAAGAAGCACTCCTTTAAATTTCACAACTAAATAAAAGAAACACTACTTAAACTTCATAAACTAAAATGAAAGAAACAATACATATTAAAAAACAACAAGAAAGACGTAAATACAATGTTATAAAATAAATTCTTACAATTCCTGAAATAGGAACGTTGTACTGGTCTTGAACGCATAAAGTCTCCATCAAATTACACTGAGATAAACAAGCCATAACCAACAGAGTATAAATGTTAAAATAGGTTGATACATCAAGCATAAAAGGTGAAAATATAAGCAAGTAATAGATTATGGTTATTTACAGGCTATTAATATATCAACTAAAAATACACTACTCTACTAAAAGCAATTTTTGTATATGATTTGAGAAACCAGATCTTGTAAAGATGAGTAACCCCCAGAACCCCGAGTAAAGTCAAATAACCCCGTTAATTGTTAGGGCAGGTTAGGTTGGTCAAGTTAAATTAGATAACGTCTCTTGTAAATATGGTTAACACTAAAGCATCCTGGGGTCATTCTTCTTTACATGTGCTGAGAAAATGAATGAAAGGGTAAATGCATATACAGTCTAAAAGAGATTTCAAAAAACTTACATGCAAATCTGGCATAAAAATTATTTCAGATGAATTATACATGTAAATACAACACTTGACAGATTTCAAGATTATGACAAATAAGTATCAAATAAAAATAAAAAGTTATTGATTTCTTGGTTATTCATTTAAAACTTGACATAACTCCAAGCTCTGAAGTCATGAACGACCAAACACAGTCAGTACACCCTTTTATATGTCCCAATTAGTCCCCGTGCAAATGAGGGTACACAGGGATATGTAGGAGCTGAGGATGTTAGGGCTGGATGCCTTCTGTAATGCCTTGCTCGAACACGGATGTGTCCCAATTAGTCCCCGTGCAAATGAGGGTAGACAGGGATATGTAGGAGCTGAGGAAGTTAGGGCTGGATGCCTTCTGTAATGCCCTGCTCAAACACAGGTTTGTAAATTTTCGAATTAAGTGCTCTAACCACTGCGATATTGTGGTCACTAATAACATAAAGCACCATTGTGTGTCACAATTACTCTGCATTCAATGGGGGTGGACAGAGACATGTTGGAGCTGGGGAAATAAAACTGGACACTCTTTATAATACTCACAATAGTCACAGTGCAGTTCTATGGTTAATCTCAATACCTGCTGCCCTTGTATTCAATATATATCACAAGAGGTGATTAGGACTAATAGAGGAGCGAGGTGTACACAATACCTCCCTCTTATCGTGCACTGATAAAGGTCGTGGGAAAGGGTAGGGAATAATCAAGTCTTGCTGCTTAAATTCTTTTGCTACAGTTACTATAATAATAATAATAATAATAATAATAATAATAACTAAGAATAATAATAAAAATAATAATAATAATTTTATATCTCCTTTATTATAAAATAGATCTATAATTGCTTTTAACACAAGAGTTTGGACCATTTCTTTTTGCCTCAGTCCAATAACTTATTATGTTTAAACAAAAAATTAAAATAGAAAATACTCATTTTCACTTTCAATACTTTACAACAACAAAAACTTCTTCACTAAACAACCTGGTCGCTAGAGTGATAAAATTACATGACCAAATCTGAATAAATTAAGCACAGAAGGGTATATGAACTAAAGAATATAGCTATCAATTTACATAACTCAGAGGAAGTCTAAAAATTAAAACTAACTTTGAAGTAAATAGAATTATGAATACAATAAGCAAAAATAAGTAAACTTGCTCTAGGTTTCTCAAGGTGCTATATACACTTGTGTTTATATCCTCACCCTATACAATGAACACAAGAATTCTCAAGCGAAAATACGATATGGCTGTAAAAATGACAATTAGATTTAGTTTAAATTATGCAATGAATAACATGCTATCAATAACATTCAAACTGGAAATGAGAGCTTTAAAGCATAATATGCTTTAAATTCTAAACGAGATGCCACATCCTGCTGTAGTAATACACACAGTTTTATGCGTCACAATAAGTCCCAATCTGAACAGGGGTGGACACAAACATGTTGCAGCTGGGGGAATAAGGCTGAAAGCCCTAACGCTTCGCAGTAGGATCAAACCCACATTAGTCACTTTCCAACTAGTGCACTCTACCAATGAGCTAAATAAATGGAAAAGCCATTTCACTACATATTGCCACTTTTGTCTCCTCTGCTTGTTGTTTCGAAGCAAGAAAAAAAAAATTAAAGGAGGAAGGTTTTGCCAGTTCTTTGTTTCCCAACAAAGAACAGGGAACTACAGAGTGACCTACTATGTCCCGTGCCATGATATTTTTTCCTCCACAATGGCCAAGGACATTCCTCTTAGTCCCCATTCGAGTGGTGGTGGACACAGACAGGTTGAAGCTGGGAAATTAAGTTGAATGCACTTCCCGAGCTGAGTACTCTAACCACTGTGCCATCACAGTCCTCTTCCAATCACCATAAAGCACAGAATGGAAATTTACTTCAATACAGAAAATAGAGAAGGTAGTTGATAATATCAACATAGGCTTAAAATCCACATCAATGTAGAAATAGTACATGTCAAAGAATAAAAATAAAATACAATAAATATTCTAACATCATTATTTTAGCATGAAAACAGTACAAAGAAAATAATGAAAACCAAGACATGCTTAAGAGTGTTAAAGATGCAAATGTACAAAGCATTAATTTCTTGCAAGCTAAAACATCAAATTAAATTCCATTTATATTTTTATATCATTCCTGGATCTTGTAATGATGAGTAACCCCTGAATCCTTTGTAAAATTAAAGGTTGGCTTAGGTTAAGTTAGGTTAGGTGACTTCCCTAGTAAATATGAATAACCCTAGAGCACCCAGGGGTTACTCTTCTATACGTGATCCTATTTCATAACGCCGTTCCCTTTACAAGAGGATTACGGCCTCTATGCATAGGTTCAGATGAAGTTGTTCACTGACGTATGCAGGTAAATAAAAAATTTACCCTAAAGACTCTATACATATACATTCACGACAACATATTAAACACCAATAGTTTTTGGATGGATTATTCACTTTAAATTAGAAAGCAATGCACAGCTTCAATCTATTTAAAATATTAAATTAATTATCAGTGTTCACTTTAAAACTAACAGCAAAAAACCAGCTAAACACATTTAATTTAGAATTAAAAGCAGTACGTTACTTGTTAGTGGAAAGCAGATCTACTTACGGTTTTAACAGCAGATTTAACAGCAGGGTTGGTCTGTAAAAAATTATAGTCTCAGGATTACATAGAGAAGCAAACGCTTCAGGAAATAAAAGCACAATTAAAACATCGATCAGAAGAGGCAAGATTTACCAAAAACGGTGAGCTCAAAGGTTTCCCTAAGAAATTGTTATACATCTCTTACTACCCCTTCACATCTGATACAGCATATCACTCCTCAATTCTGTTTATCTTTGCATTATGTTTTCCTCGTGCCAAGGCCTAATGAGGGCCATTTTCTTTGTCTGTCCTGTTGTCACACTCATAAAAAAATTATCTAATATGAAAGCATTTATTCATGCTTCCAATTGCCTTGTATGCAAATCAGTCGTCCCCTAAGTTGTGCAATTTTATTTCGAAAATTCACATATTAAAATTCAGTCTTCATGACACAAAGACTACTAGTAACATGAAGATGAATCCATACTCTGGTACGCATAACTGAAACTGTAAGTGCTCAAAATTTTCACCCTCCACTGGGCCTCAGTAGAATATAAGAGCAAAATTAGATATTAGACATTCAAAGTCGGTAAACCATTGAGCTGGTACGTGCAAAAAACTTCATATATAGCTGAAAATGTTGCCAATTCTGATCAAAATAAAAAGCAAAAACTGTCACCATAACCATGAAAAAAACCCAAACATTGGCCCCATAACCCTAAATTAAAAAGCAAAAACTGCCCTCCTAACCAGTGATAACAAAACAGGACTCAAAACAACATTTCACAGAACCAAAACAACAGGTTGTATTCTACGAGGTTCACAGAGAACACAAACTCCCATATTGAACTCAAAAAGCGTGTTATATATAAGTATTAAGACAAAGGAACACAATCGTACTCACTGGCGCGTCACTACCGTTACCATTATTTTTCCGATGCCTGAACAGGCTCTACAAGAGATAAATAGCACAGCCTTTTTCAATACTAAAGATGAAAATAATATGATCATTCGTAAATAACGAAAATATTACAGTTCAATTTTTTTATTATGTGTCACTATTAGTCCCCATTTTGGGGGTGGATACAGACTGGTTGGGACAGGGGAATCAAGGCTGGATGTACTTGTGACCCGAAGTGGGCTCGATTGCAGGAGTGTCACCTCCGAGTCGAGTGGTCTTAACCACTGCACTACCGATGTTCCATGTAATAACTGATAATACTGTCGGTATATATAAAGGGTCATATTCTTATTTTGAAAATATGTTTCAAGAATATTATTTGACGCAGAAAACTGCTTCCTTCTAAAACCTAAGTAAATCAAAATAGTGTTATATGACAAATTGTCTGTGAAGATGTAACTTCACTTTTGTGTGATTAATTTCCTAGCAAAGTTCCTAATAACTTTTGTAATCATAAACATAGAGAAATGTTTCTAAGTTATAATTAGAGGAAATGTAGACAAAAATACGATTTCTAAAGCAACCATCCCAGCCTCCATAACATCTGTTTGTAAAACCTGAATCTGCTAGCAAATTAATCTAAATTTTTTGCTTAGTCATTTGCAAATTATTCTGCTAGACATTCCCTTCAAGAGAAAAACAGCGTGAATATAGAAAGAAACTACAATGAATTACAAGAGCGTGGTCAAAAAGCACTACGAGAGAGCATTAAAAGTTATAGTGCTTAGCATGTAAGGTTATCTCTACCGAGACGTACTTAAACATGGTACATTATTTTGGAATGGGACAACTGGAAGATACTGACAGGGAATCGACATTTTAGAGTGCCTGATTTGGCACCATCTGTTTTGTGAAGATAAGTTAGATTAGGTTAGGTTATTTTAGGCTTTCAAAATGCAAAAACTTTACACCAAAACGTTCACTGCCAAATTGGGTTTAGCACTCAAACACCGGGTGCTAAAACAGCTGCGAATAATTGTATCAATCCCACCTTATTTAAATTACATTACTCGCGAATTATTTACTAATCTGCACTATGCTTGAAAGCTGAAATCTGATCATATTTATCTTGATACTGAAGATTGTTTTATTGTATAATTGTAAGGCGTATTCACCTGTAATGGAAACATGACCGATGAACTATCATTGACATAACAGTGGCTTCTAAATATGGCACCTCTCATATCATGAGCCAACTACCAATATTGCATTATTGTAAACATTTATCTCATTCAATGTTCATGGTTGCATGAAATCACAATTCCATAATAGCTGGGGGATAAAAATCCATCAATATTATTATGTTTTCTATGTTAGTTCCGAGAATAAAGAAACTATTTGGGAGGTATTTTAAAGTTATCAGCATGAATAGTTGATATCTAGAATCATCACTATATACCATCACTAATTCTGATAAAAGTGTCAACAAACTAAACATCTAAACGCGCATGAACTTGTACCATTACATGATTCAGTACTCTCTTAAGGAAAAAAACTCATGTAGTTACTTCTGAAAACAATCTATAGGTTCTACTTCTTACACTTTTGTGTTGCTATCTTCAGAATTTAAATCAAGAAACTTAGGAAAGTCAAAGGGGAAAATATTATGGAAGTTGGGAATCAAAGGGGACTTGAATTGGTAAGATCCCCACAATAAGAAATACAAAATTTTCCTCAACACTTGGTATAAACTGAGTTTTATATGCTTATAATATTTCCTCACATCTGTGAATACACCTGTACATTATAGGATGCTCTCCTAATGAAAAACTACGAACTTATGATTGAATTATCTCTTACCTTACTTTTCACTGTCTTCATGATAGCCCCACCTTCCTTACGCACATTTGTAACAAACTGTTTATACTGTTGTTTCATTTTTGAAGATGACTTTTCACAGTACACGTTCACTTCCAATTCAAATTCATCCGAGGTCTGCTTCCCACTATTCAGACGCTCCAAACGCTCTTCTATAAACTGGATTAAATAAAAGATATTACTTAAATGCTTATTAGCCTTTCCTTATCCATTGGTGATTGTACTGAAAAGAAGCTTAACAAAGCTATGGTAGTTGAACTTGGGTCCTCCTAAGTGAGGAAAAATATTCTCTAAGGAATTAAGTAAGGTATGTAATTCATAATAATCACTTTAGAAATATATATAGTCTGCATTGTATGTGTATTTACACTTTGTGTCACTATTAAACCCAATTATGGGGCTGGACATGACAGTGTAGCTGGGGAATCAAGATTGGATGCCCTTCCTAATTCCCCACACTGGACTCGATTACAGGTCTGTCAACTCCTGAGTATTCTAGCCACTTGGGTACAGTAGTACTTTTTTATAATATATCTACTGTACTGTATCCAGCTAAGCTCATTTGGCCCATAAAATAAATCTATCAATACTATTCTACCTGTTGGAAAATCTGTAGCTCTAACATCTTCTCCACAAATGGCTGGAAATTAACGGGACGGATGCTGACGAACTTTTCGCGATTAAAAGTAATTTTGGAGTCTTCCTCTCTGAACTGCAGAGCTTCTTTATAATTCCCTATTAACTGGACTAAAGCACGAAGGAAAGCCCTTGCCACGCTATCACCCAGCATATTATTTGGAGATTTTAGACTTCTCTTCAGGTTGATGACCACCTCGTCCGGCAGCGTCTCCAAGTCGTTAAAGGGCGTCTTGACGGAGTTATTGTCAGCGTCTAATATCACAGTCTCTCCAATATCTTCCATTTGTACTTTCTATGATGAATAGACAACAGAAATAATTATCTAGTTCACCATGGAGGGAAAGGAATAACAAAAACCTACATATTATGCAGCATGTAAGAAGTACTCATTATATTACGCTTAATTAAATAAGTACACTTCTTAAGTGACAATCAAACATCCTTAAAGAGCATGGCCACCACAACATAAAATGCACAAAGTTAATGTGAGCTTATGTAAATTAATGTAACTGCAAAAATTCTGCTTAACAAAGACCTCATCAAAGTGTAAAAAAAAAAAAAAATTAGCAGGGTTTATAAATCATGTACAAGACATTATACAAAAATAGGTCATTAACACAGCAAAATTTGGAGAAAATAAGACCACAGAAAAACCTCACGAAAATCAACGTACCGAGAGGAGAGAAGTGTTGACGCCGATAAGAAAGGGCATTGGCGCCAGGAGATATTCAATCAAATGCTGCGGCAACACAGGGATGAAAATGTGTTGCCATTGCATTGGGTAGATGACAGAGTTGGCAGCCTGAACACACGCTGAAAGTCTAGAGAGCCTTTTAGACACCATGATTATTCTTCTCTCGTACAACATTGACGCAAAAATTATCATCATATTATTTGCATCTACGGCATTGAAGTACTCGGAGAGGTTCCTCTGAAAAAAAAAAAAAATCGCAGATATATCTAACTACAAGGATATAAAGCAAAGAGTAGAATGTCATCTACAAAAGTCTACTGCATTTCCAATTTTGTTCAGCCTTTATGCATTGGCTATTTTAAAAAACTCCTTATCCATTTTTACACTGAGATTTCATTTGCTGCTGTTTGCAGTTTGGAGTCACTATTCATCCCCAGTCGAATGGGAGTAGACAGAAATGGGTTGGAGCTGGGAAGTTAAGGCTGGATGCCATTTCTCTGCCTCAAAGTGGGCGCAAACTCCAATTTGTTACTTCCCGAGACGAGAGCACTTACAATGCGTTACCATGGTCCCCTTTACACAGTCCTGGTAATTAATTTTAAGTGTTAGCTTGAATTCAGATTCTGTTTTGGCCAATTATAAAATTATTTCCATTTTCTCACCTATATCTTTACTCCCTTAATGCTGCCTGTATAGGTTAACAGAATTTTTTATACACAGCTTTCCAATAATGCTATTAATATGCTAATTTCCTTTTTGCTCTCTTCTTTTGCTTCTCTCTACATCGTAATGTAGTTACCTCTGAAGATGAGTATATAATATATTAAAAAGAATCAATATCTAGAATATGCTCAAAAGCATTCATTAATCGGATGTTTCCCTACATAGTCAAAATGTTTATCTACAAAAAACATTCAAAAAAAAAAGTGAGAGAGAGAATATATATAAGTACTTACATTTTCTGGAATACTTGGGAGTTTCAAGTGATTGGGACATTGTGTAACAAAAAACTGAAATAAAAAACATAAATCTTAATCAATACTTACATGAAAACAGATTGATATATCTTCATGATCATTATATTCAATGTAAAGAATTTCGTTTCTATAAACTGGGACAAGTATATGTCACTTAACAACTTGCAAATGCAAGAAGTCCTTTATAAAAGCTTCCTTCTGAGAAGATATTTTTTTTCTTTATGATTTACATCTCATCATTAATCTCTCTTTGGGGGTAGACACAGACAGACTGAAGCTGGGGAATTTCGGTTGGATGCCCTTCCTAAATGCCCCCTTGTGGGCTCGACTGCAGGTCTATCACGTCCCTAACTGAGTATTCTACCACTATGTTATAGCAGTCCACCTGCATAGCCAACATATAATGGTGGTATGTAGACTCCAATGCTCTTTTTTCTAAAACTAATAAAAAGAAAAATTATATCACTGTAACTTTTATTCCATCCTACCTTGTTATCTCCAAACGGAACAGTGATTTCTGCTCCTGGATGCGGAACAGGGTATTTGTATATACTTTGAAGGCAGGAAAGCATATCGGCCTCCTTTCCTCCACTTATCAATTCCGATAGTTGATTTAAAAGCCTGTAAATTATGGTTTAATGAGCAAAATGGCCTCAAACTCCTAAATATCATACATGACACTAAAATCCTAATTATAAATTCTATATCTTCTGAACTTTTATGAGGCACTTAGTATTATACCGCGTTTTGTGCCAAAATGGCCATTGAGAACTTACAGATACCAATATGTACATCCATCTATATGCTCAAAGTAATTACATGATAAAACAAACAGCCTGCAAAAGGGTTGCAAACTTCAAAATAACATGAGTGACTACCATGATATCAAGGTTTTAAAGTTGCAAAACTTCAAATGGGTTTTCTGGCATCTTGTAGTATTGGTACTTAGCCCAGTATACTAAGTAGCTCATATATAGTACAGTACAGATGCTCCCCAACTTACAAACATCCAATATACAAAAACTCAGATAAGAACACGTGAAAATTGCAGTACCTATGCAGTCTACTGTTATCATGCAGCATATTATGGATGATATCAACGTTACAAGAAATGTGCAAACTTGCATCATGTGTCTTTAAGATAGGAAAACAAATGTATTATGTTCAACACAAATTTATCATGTTATGTACAAAATGTGGGAACGTTTGGTGGATACATACTATACACCCTATACAGTACTGTACATACAAATGATCAACTTACGAACAATTCAGAATACGAATGGCCATTCAGAACATAACTCCTTTGTAACTTGGGGAGCGTCTGTATATACATATTTAAAGTAAGGTTCACCAATCTCACAAATTACCTGCACTTCATATACATAATCTACTTATAAGAATTTTTTCACAGAAAGACAAGGAAAAAGCCTCTTCCCTACCCTAAATAGCACAATGTTCAGTACTAATTCCAATATCAAGTGCTTAAATTTCACCGATAAACAAAAGTTTAAACATAAACCAAATATAATCTTCACTCAAGCTGCCATATTTGGCAAGTTACTGTTTAACTGTTTAATAAGGAGAACTACAAAGAGAAACCAACTTACTTGTAAAACGTTTCGTGCCATGGTAAATGCGATAAGATCACTAGAGCTGTGTCGGACCCGGGCGCGTGCCGGCAAAAACCGTACGTCCATTTGGAGTCCAAACTCGTTAGTACAAAAGAGAAGTGTTGGACGTTTGTGCTGAAAGGAAAAATAGTTTCTTATTAACTTTTGCCATTGTAATGTGTCACTATAAATCCTTTTTCAAGCGGGTTGGACACAGACAGGTTGGAGCTGGGGAGTTAAGGATCATGAAACCATTTATTAAAGGGAGCTACAAAAGAAATAAGACTTATTAACAGGCTTTACTTTTTAGCTTTTCCTTTCCCAGTTGCAATAGCTTGTATCTTGTGGAAATACTGAAAGAATGGCTATCAAAATATACAAAATAAGACAACTTTTTTTTTTTTTTTTTTTTTTTGTGCCAATATTAATACCCAAAACAGGGGGTCCTTGTTTAACGTCAGGGTTCCGTTGCTGAAAGCCGACTTAAGTTGGATTTCGAAGTAAGTCTGCCCCAACATATGTTCATCCAAATGGGCAGGGAGACCAGGGGCATTGTCCAGGATTAGCACCACCTTAAAGGGCACACCCTTAGAAGTACAGTACCTCTCTACTTCAAAGATAAAATGGTTGCTGAACCAGTCCTCAAATATTTGAAAGGTTATCCAAGCCTTCTTGTTTGACTTCCAGATGACTGGCAGTTGACCCTTCCAAACGCCCTTGAGTGCCCTTGGGTGTTCTGGCAAATAAAGCAACAAGGGCTTCAACTTAAGTCTCCAACAGCATTAGCTCCAACAAGCATAGTTGTATCTCCTTGCTGACTTTAAGGCCTGGTGCTGTCTTCTCTTCCTTGGCGACGTACGTACGACTAGGCATACGCTTCCAGAATAAGCAAGTCTCATACATGTTAAATACATGTTCGGCATGGTAAACTCCCCCTCCATTTTTATCTCATCAAAGCTCTTGGAAGCCTCTTTGCTGCTTCCTCATCATTACTAGCAGCTTCACCTTGCACTCTTATAACGATAAAATCAACCCCTACTAGCCACAAACTCTTCACCTGCACTGCCATACCCCCTTTTCTCTTTCCAAGGCTTCAAACAATATTTTAGCCTTATTCTGTATAAGCATAAAGCTCATTGAGATATGAAGTCGATTTTGGTCTTCAAGCCGAAGCACTAGCAATCTCTCCATCTCAAACATAAGGCGACTACGCAGCCTAGTGACCACTGTAGACATCACTGGAGTCGAACCTAATCTGAGATTGCAGCCAATGTTCTTAGAAGATTCTCCAGTTTCACCACGGTTTACTACTTCAATTTTAACTTCCATGGTAATGGCTCTTCTTTTCTTTGTAGCACTGCCATCAGAACTATCACTAACACGCTTGGGAGGCATAGTAATGTCAGTAACGAGCAAATACAACGAGAGAGCATATAAAAAAATAGGCACAATGTGGCAGGAGGGAATAAACTGAGCAGTAGTTCTTCTTCCTCTTCTAATGCCGGGTGACACTGTATTCTTACAGGACGCTCAACAAACCATTTTGAATAAAATCATCTTTACGGCTTTGTGCTTGGTTTGTATTATTTTTAAATTCGATATAATCCTTCAATATAACCAAATATAAAAATAAATAAATAAAGCTATTAACTTAATAAATATGAATACAGTTGTGCTGCTAGCTGTGTATTCTTGTGTATTTGGAATAAAATCGTATTTACAGCTATGTTTTTTTTTATATTCAATATAATCCTTCATTATAACCAAATATATGAAAAAATAAATAAATAAAGCCATTAACTTTATAAATATGAATACAGCTGTGCAGCTAGCTGTGTATTCATATGCAGTGCTCACCAACTGTTCAGTCACGAGGTTTGAATTTACCACACCAGCCAAGTAGGTCGAAAAATAAATTTATTAATAATTTACAAATTATTTATTTGCCTCTGACGTAATGGGGAAACGACGCAACTCAGAAAAACATTATACAAGGACCCCCTGTATAGAGGTGGACACAGACAGGCTGAAGCTGGGGACTTAAGTCTGGAAGTCCTTCCTAATTCCAAAGCTGGGCCTGAACACGGGTTTGTCAGTTCCCAAGTTGAGCAATCTAATCACTGCACTACTGAATAAATGTCGTTTGCCATTTCATGTGTCACTACTAATCCCTATTTGAAAGAGAGTGGTTCCAGACAGGTTGGAACTGAGGAATGAAGGCTGGATGCCTTTCCTAACGCCCAGTGGTTGGCTCGAACATAAGTCTGTAACTTCCAGAGTTGAGCACGCTAACCACTGCTCTACTGCAGTCCCCATACATAAGAAATATTCTCAGACACTAATATTACAATACAGAACCCAGGGTATAAAATATATGTATGTCAAATACTGAAAAAAACATAGTTCAAGAAAACATTGTAAGAAAAAAAACTTTATTCTGCAATTAGGGTATACATCTTTACAAAAGCATTATTCAGTATTTAAAAGCAGAGCACCCATGGGTTACTCTTCTTTACAAGATCCTACCACCCAATAAATAATTCAAGGATATCAAACTAGGTCAATACAACATAGATATAAAAGGAGCAAAAAAATATAAATAAAATTGAACTACTACTTACCTATCAAAGGAGCATGGAAATGCAAACTGAGGTACACTTTTCAGAATCTCTTCCTTGTTATAGTTGTTGGGAAATTTCTGTATGATCCATGGCGCTCGTTCTCTGCCTTTAGGACCGACTACCTCACACCAGCATTCTATAAGGTGCCTTGGGTTCTCTCTGGTAATTAAAAGAAAAAATGACATGTGTAAACTTACAAGTGTAAAAAAAAGTATTTGGTTGGTTGTATAAATGGGAATAATGAAAATTTGAGTTACCCATTCCCTAGGACAGTGATAATAATTACTCTATTTTTTTTTTTTTTCTGTCAGTATTGATCTCCATTCAAAAGAGAGTGGACACACGAAGGCTGCAGCTGGGGTATTAAAAATTCAATAATAGCCTTAATTACAAGAAAAAATTAATTAAACCATTTAAGGTTGGTTAAATACGTGGCACTAAAGGCAATAATGAAGATCTGTGTTTCTCATTACGTACGACAGTGAAAATTATTAGAATAATTTGTTTTCTTTGCCATTTTTATATGTCACTATTATTCCCCACTGAAAAAGGGGTGGACAAAGGAAGGCTGAAGTTGGGGAATCAAAATTCAATAGTAACCTCAAGTAAAAAAAAATATTAATAAAAATATTCGAGAAATGATACCAAAACATACTTACAAAGTTATACAAAATTGGAAAAAGAAAAAATATGTTATGTTAAATGTTTAATTCTCTATTATTTTGAATACATATTCATATAATGATCTTGCTGTTTTCAAATTTTAAACAATAACATTCTAAATATATTGAAGGAATTAATGACATGCTTATGAATATGAACGTGGATTGATTAGTGTTTGCTAGCATTTTATGAGCCATGTGAGTAGTCGCCGTGGCTCAGTCGGTGGCGTCTCCGACTCTGAGGCGTCAGGTCGAGGGTTCGCGCCCCGTCACGGTCTGAGGTTAGCAAAGGCATGCACTCAGCGTAAGGATTACATCTGCCAAAACAAGTCCTTCGCAAGAAGGCAACCGTCCTAGCCCTTGGTTGATAAGGGAGTCCGTGACGTAAAACCGGAACCATTAATCACCATTTGAATGGGGGTGGCCACAGACATGTTGGAGCTGGGGAATTAAGACTGATCGCCCTTCCTAACCCTCTGCGGTTGGCCAAGACAATCTTTTACAATCTACAG